>CM039483.1:37636079-37716588 GCA_022433065.1 Begonia loranthoides | reverse complement strand
ATATATATATTTATTTATTATGGAGTATTTATTGACAATCGTGTTATACCTTATTATAAGTTTTCTAGATTTAGAATATTTGAAGTTTTTCTTCATTTGTTGTATGATTGATGTCATAATATATGTTTCAAAAATCACTCTAATGTTGAATTTTTTGTAAATAATATGTTAGTGGAAACACTATAATAGGTCGTCAATGATTTACGAGGTTAGCTATGTGTGCGGTGTATATATACATATAGTGTAAGATTTACCATACGCGTAGAATGGATTGATTGAGATTTACGTCTCAGTTCTAGCCCTCGATGAACTTTTTGATTGATCTTGTGAATCTCTTGAAGTCAGGCGCTAATGTCAAACTCTCCGCTCGACAACAAACACAACTACAACTTAGTAGACTAAGAAAAATATTTTGTAAATGAATTTTTTAAAATAGAGAGATAACAAACCTCTTAGCAATATTTTGTTTTTACATACATTGTTTTATTAATGAAGGTATTGTGAAGGTTAAATTGGAGTGCTACATGCATCGCGGATGCCAGGTAAGTTGATACATAGAAAAAAAACCCGTTTGGTTGAGTTCGTAGACTGAAGAAATTGCTCTCACCCAGCTATGAATAAACGTAAACATAAAGTGATTCATTTTTACGTGAGTTTAGAGATTGAAGAGGTTGCTCTCACGTGGAAATGAATCTATGTTGTGAGTTCAGAGATTAAAGAGGTTGCTCTCACCTAACGTATAAATCTAATAGACATATGCATATAGAGTTGTGATAGGCATTGCATCTACATTTCATATATATCTCTTACTAGGCAATAGACTCACTATTCCTCCTGTGATGTACGTATTGATTGTGATCTAAGTGAAGTGAATGTGGAAGAAGTGTGATGCAATGCAAGCTTGTGTTACCATGCACGATCGACCTGGGGAGTTATGGCTCACATAGGAATAAAAGTTATTTAAATTGTTTAAAGATTTTATATTATGGTTTTTGAATGTTTTAAGTTATGTTGTTTTTCCAAAAATACTTTAAGTGATATAATAATTCCGTTTATAATTACTCTGATGTTTTCCTTTAAGTATTTTCAAATGGGTTTTTAAAATGATCAAATTTTATAGAAATGTGAAATGGATATATGGAAATGTAAAAACGTAAACAGGATCTTACCTAGAAAACAACTTGCTTTAGAGAACTCCTTGCTCATGATTCTCCCTCCTGGAATTTCTCATGACACGATACTTCCTCCTTTTTTAACTCACCTCCCAGCTTCTCTCTTCTTATCCTTTTCTTTCTCTCAGAGTTTCTCACTTTCTCCTCAGAACTCCCCCTCTATTTCTCTCTAAATTATAGCAACTCACTCTCTCCGTTGTCCTTATATCATATAACATCCACCTCTTTAGTGTCCATATGAAGGTGAAAGGTTGGGGATGCAACAATGCTTAGCATCCACAAAATGCCAATCATTATTTTCCTTCCAACTAGAATACACATCCTTACCGTTTCAGGCACCTTTTCATTCTTCCGAGTCAATCAAGTTCTTCACATGATCGACCAAAAATTCTTACAGTCATGGCCACAATCAACCACTATTCACTTATGATCAACTGCAAATTTCGTCTTCTCCAAAATCACCGATCGATCATCACCTTAGTACATGATTAACTGCTCAGAAAATTGTCGCTCTCTTGATTAAATTTGCTTTGGAGCTGGTCGATCTCCTTCTTTCACCTAATCGACTGCAATTTAACATTTCTTCACAAAATTGTTTCAACCCAGTCGATCACCCTCTTGTGGATGATCGATCAGTTCCAATATGTCTCACCACTATGTTATTTCACTTTATCAATGATTGACCACCTCTATTGATGATCGCCGACAACACTTTATAATACTTTATTCCCTTCAATTACTCTAACTAGGGTTGATCATTTCTTCAACGAATCAACCATACCCTTCAATAACCTCCTATAAACACTTCCAATCAACCAAAAACCATAATTTATATATCTATTCTACAATCACCCCATAAATCCTCAATAATCACAACTTAGACCTTATGTCTAGTACTACGAAATTCTAGTGTATTATTTTGCTTATATTTGAAAATGGTATAGAGGTTCCAAAATTGTATAGTGAATATAATGATATGGATAAAAGAAAATTGTAACGCCCCGTTAATTTAAAACTATTTTTCTTGTTTTAGAAATACGTCATAAAATTTTTCGCTTAATTTAATTAACATTTCAAATTCATTTCAGAGTAAACATTGCGGAATAAAAATAGGAATTTAAAATGTAGATTCCAAATGTTCGTAACAAAAGTCACAAAGTTCCTATTACAATGTTTAAAATAGTCTAAACATTAATAGTAGAAATTACCAAAATACCCCTAACTCAAAATACTAACAACTCCCAAAACACGTGATTCGCACCTAGCAGGTCAAATCGGCTGATAACACGAGGGATCATCTTTGAATGCCTCTTCCTCAATCGGTACATAATCTTCATTAAAATCATCACCTACATTATGGGGAAAACAATGAGCCTAACACCCAACAATAATCAGAATTAATGCAATGCGAATGATGCATGTACATACAATGCATTACAGAAGAGAACCGTTTCTCTTCTGGAGGTTAAAGTGGAATACTCTCTAGAGCCTTGTGGCCTAATCAGTCACTCCGATGAGGAGATACATCCATCGGGGGTGTTATCACAAGCAGGTATCCTCACTTTTGTTGAAGACGTCGGTCGTTTTAGAACGGGATCAATTGTGAACCCTAGAATCCACGTAGCTAACTTCTAAACCTACCACTCCCTACATGGGAGGAATCTACCGTATGGAAAGTCACAATTCACCCAAACCCCCACACGCCTATTTACGTATTTTAGGATGACATACATAATGTAAACAATTTTCATAAGCCCTAAGATGATGCATGAGTGCCAGAAAATAAATCACAATATGAACATACAAGGAATCACAAAAGTTTCACAATATAACTTAAGAAACTGTAAAACAACACCATTACAACGTATAACTTTCAATATTATTTCGTCCCATTATTAACTTTGATGTTCGACAAGGCTTTTCAATTTAAAGTATTCTTTTAACCACTGTGAGCAAGGAAACACGTTCAGATCAATTCTTGAGACGTCTAATAGATATGTTCATACAACAGTGATGATGTAGTTCACCAAATAGAGTGACGGTTCATATTGACAACAACGAAAATATGAATAGTAGACAATACCGACTATCCATTCTTCCAACAGTTTCTCAATTACAGATCCATTTTTCTAACAAATTCTCGAATACAGGTCCATGATTCCTATGCTTGCTACCAATCAAGTTCACGATGCATATTTATTCCATAGAAGTACAATCTATCCATTGACAGTAAAAGTATTATGGATAACAGTTTCAACTTAGTAACTTCATAGGAGTTTAGTATCTCAAGCAAGACATTCAAAGCAATTCAACGTCAACCAAGACCCGTAATGTAGGACCATCCATCAGTCAACAACATTCCAATTCTTACCTTAATACTCAGTTTAGTATCCAGCAGTAAACCAACAAATCAGCAAAGTCCAATACAACAGCCAATAATTTTTCCAAACTTCCAATACCCCCTAAACAAAGTAACATTTAGATTCAAGCATCATCAATTAAACTAGGAACCAATTCAGACGATTAATTCCAGAGTAAAACCTTTACCTTCACGTTGAGAAGTTTTTCCCAGCAGCAACACCCACAAGGTTGTACAATCTAGGTTTCACTTGACACACCTCATAGCAATGCCATTCTCACCAACTCCTTCACACGCTCAAGCTTCACTCTCGCTCTCATTCACGTTCTCAGGTTCCAAATCAAATAGAGAGGAGGAAACTCACCTAATATAGACGATGGAGAGGCCAGGACTGTCAATAACAAAGAAGATAAGTTGGCTGGACAGTCTGCCATTTGCCCAACCCAAGGAAGGTGTGGTCCAATGATTCGAACCCACGTGGAAAGCTTCCAAAATCTCAGGGAAGGAAGAGACGGGCTGCAGGGAGTAGGCTGGAGAGAGAGTTTATTGTGTAAGTCAAGAAATCGGAAGAGAGAGAAGGGAGACTTAAATAAATTTTCGCAGATTTCTGACTTTTCGGACGTTATAAGACATCTGAAATCTTTTTCGGAGGAGACCAACACGTCCGAAAACACATAAAAATCGGTACAGATTCAAATTGACAACATCCGCTTATCCGCGCCAGATTTCGGATGAGACCGAGGCGTCCGAAATCACACAGAATTAAGTACAAATTCAAATCAACAACGTCCGCGCCGTCCGCGCTCGTTTTTAAACGAGACAGAGTCGTCCGAAAACCCAACAAAACGTCTACAGACTCATTCCTTCAACATCCGCCTCATCCGCGCCATCGGAATCAAGTTTTTGGACCCCGTCCGAAAACCCTCAATACCCATTTCCTTAACTTTTCATACTTAGATAAATTTTTAACATTAACCCTATACTTTTCATGCATAATTTAATGCGTGTCATCACGCAACATAACGAAATTGCATATTTATTAATTATTCAAATTTAATACATCGATAAACAAGGAGAATATATTTTCGGGGTATTACAAAAATTGAGTATGAATGCTAAAGAAGTTAATACTCTTTATTGCGCATTAAATCGTGATGAATTTAATAGAATCTAAACATATTTATTCATGAATATGAATTGTTTTGTATGAATAAGGACGAAACCGTTAGTTGTTTGCTTACTCATTTTACTAACCTTACTAATGGTTTGAAAGTGTTTAGTAGAGTTTATCTGATGTGAAATGGGATTAGTCAATTATTTATCAAGGCTCAAAGAATATTATGAAGATCAAACATAAGTGGAAGATCAAGAGAATAATTGATAGTGTCAATTTGAATCCATCAAAAGATATGAAATCAAAGATCAAAGAAAGTTTTCAAATTGGGAGAGTATCACAACAAGAAGATCTTAGAAGATAAAACAAACTAAATATTTGAAAAGATTTCTTAGAAGATTTTTAGAAGATTTCTTATCTTTTTTTTGTTCCTATTTTTTTAGGTTTCTTATTTTCTTTTAGTTTCCTAATTTATATTTGCAAAAGGCTATATAAAGCCACATAATTTTATGTTTTAGATGGTTGTTGAATTTTGAGAAATAAAGCTTTTACTTTTCGAGAATTGGAGAGATCCTTTTTCTTCCTTTGGTGAGTGATATCCAAAGAACCCTTTGGTGAGTTATATCCAAAGTCCCTTTCGTGTGAGTTATATCACGAAAGAAACTTGCAGCAGCGTCCTTATCCAAGGAGGTGAGAAGCGTTGTGTTCATCCATTACGTGTGGTGCATTCCGTGTGCACATCATCTAGTATCAAAGCTAAAGCAGTCCTAACAAAAAAAAAAATCATTTTTTTTACACATGATGACTTGAGGAGCATCTGAAGCGGTACAAAATCCACGATGGCAGAAGACTTGTGGGAACTCGTTCTCTCACTACAACGAGATATTGCTCAACTAAAGATAAATCAAGACAAACAACGAGCTCAACATCCTCCTAGCATCGTTGTAGAAAACATCACAAGAGAAGAAGTCGAAGAAGAGCCATTATTATCTTTGGAGCCTCAATTAGAAGAGGAAGATTATCAGGAAGAGCAAGTACCCGATATGATAGACGACCAAGTTGACTCTGTTGCCACAACAACAAAAAGGGAGCAACCTGTCCATATTTCATGCTCCAACATGAAAAAGGTGTGTCCTTTAATCAAAGATGAAGAAAATTATACAAATTTATCTTTCATGGATTTTAAAGAAAATTTGAGATGGCTAAACGAAAAGGTAGAGATCAAGGTACATCAAACTCGACTTGATTGTTCTTATGGAAGTTTCACTATCATATTATTGTGTGATATAATGAGTACAAGCCGTCTATTCTTGGAAATACCAAGGTTTGATGACAAGCGGCGCATATATGACAAGCTTTCAAATTTGGGCTTGATTATGGAATTTAGTGAGACAAGATATGATTCGAGGTCGAATCCTTTTCAAGGATGATGTGAAATGGGATTATTCAATTATTTATCAAGATTTAAAGAATATTATGAAGATCAAGCATAAGTGGAAGATCAAGAGAATAATTGATGATGTCAATTTGAATCCATCAAAAGATATGAAATCAAAAATCAAAGAAAGTTTTCAAATTGGGAGAGTATCACAACAAGAAGATCTTGAAGAAAGAGAAGATCTTAGAAGATAAAACAACCTAAATATTTGAAAAGATTTCTTAGAAGATTTTTAGGAGATTTCTTATCTTTTTTTTGTTCCTATTTTTTTAGGTTTCTTATTTTCTTTTAGTTTCCTAATTTATATTTGCAAAAGGCTATATAAAGCCACATAATTTTATGTTTTAGACGGTTGTTGAATTTTGAGAAATAAAGTTTTTACTTTTCGAGAATTGGAGAGATCCTTTTTCTTCCTTTGGTGAGTGATATCCAAAGAACCCTTTGGTGAGTTATATTTAAAGTCCCTTTCGTGTGAGTTATATTACGAGAGAAACTTGCAGCCGCGTCCTTATCCAAGGAGGTGAGAAGCATTGCGTTCATCCATCACGTGAGTCAGCATTCCGTGCACGCATCATTATCCCAATAAAGAGTTGGTGAGAAAGATACTTAGGTGCCTACTGCAAGTGTGCAACCTAAGGTGACGGCAATCTAAGAGGCGCATGATCTTAAGGCTTTAAAGTTGGAGCAACTCATCGGTTCCTTAACAATGCACAAAATCACGTTGATGAGCAACGAAAAGAAAGAGCAAAAGGAGAAAGATGCTCCTAAAAGAAAGAACATAGCACTCAAAGCCTCCATAAGCTCTTAAGTCAAATCCGAAGGAGAAGATGAACATGAGGAGGAGATTAAATACATGACACAAAAAATCAGCAAATTCCTCCAAAGAAGAAAACAGAATGGGAAAAATGGCATTGTTAGTTTCAGATGCAGGAAACTCAATCATACATCAACTGGATGCCCAAAAGTGAATAGGAAGTTAAAAGTCGCAAAGAAGAAAGCATTTAAGGCCACATGAGACGATAGCGATGAGAGCTCTTCTTCTATGATAGAAGAAGTCTCTCATTTTTGCTTCATGGACAAAAAGCTTAAGGTACATAGCTCATCTAGCGATTTAGATAATGATATTGATGAAAATGATGAGTTGTTGGATGCCTTTAATGAATTGTTTGAAAAATTCATTGTGCTTAAATGTAAACACAGTTTGTTGAGAAGGGAGAATAACAATTTGATTGAAAAACATGTTAAGATAATCAAATCTTTTGAAAATCAAATTGTTGAATTGAAAAACATGTTTGAGATTTCCAGTACTACTATCAATGCACTTGAGAATAATATTTGTGAATTGAATGATAAAAATAATGATTCGAGCTCTATTGTTTCGAAATTCTCAAATGGTGCAAAACTTTTAACACGATTTTAAATCAACAAAAGGTTATATTTGATAAAGTTAGAATTGACTATCAACCTTTTGTTAAAAAGAAGAATTATAGCAATTTTTTCGTTTTTCTTACTATTTGTAATGCATGTAATTGTCTAGGATATAAATTGTTTTCTTGCCCACTAAAATTGAGTGATAAAAGAGAAAATTCTAAAATAATTTTGGTTCCTAACAGAACCATCTCTAAGATTAAATGATTCAAAAACATTTGGGTGCCTAAAAAAAACACTTAGGTGTTTTTTATTTTTAAATCAAGAGTATGCAATGAGCATGCCTAAATTGTTTAATGAATTATACTCTTGATCTAAATTGAATGGATAGTGTGCCTCATAGGTTAATTTTTTTTTTTGTCTATTGGTTACATTTTGTTTTTGATATTATTGGTTTAATTTGTTTTAATCATTCAATTGGTTAGTTCTTCAATTGATATCACTTTTCTTTTGAGTTTAAATTTTGTTAATTCCAACAATTGGTATCATAATTCATGTAAATTGAATTATAGTTAGATTTCGATGTCTTGGAAATATCCCCATTGATTTGAAATTGTTCCTTGATATAGGGGAAGAAAACATTTTTTTAACTTGAATAAATCCTTTGAGCATAGTTTTAAATGTGGTTAGTATCAATAATGTTTATTACAATTGGTAAATTAATTTTCTTCTTGGTATATATATTTAGATGCTTCTCCCAACAATTGTTAAACTAAGGGAGAGAAATATAATTGTTTGGGGGGGTTGTTTTTCCCAACTATTATGTCTTTGCTTACGTGACAAAAGGAGAGAATAAATTTGATTGAATATTTTTATTTTGGTTCCTTGGACTATCCCCAATAAATTGATTTTGTAAATGGATAAAGGGAAAGAGAAATATTATTTCAATTGGTATCATATTTCTTAAATTGTTTTTTGTCCTTCAATAATTTGTAGGGTTTGGATATTGACAAATGGGGAGAAATTCCAACAATTCTTTTTTCTAGCAAGTAGCGATCATCAAAAAAATTAACTATAATACTCTTAAGCTAACATATGTGACTGAGGTCGATGAATCACCATTTGCTCTAGTCAATCGTGATCTGGTCATTTGACATGATATGCAATCTATTTAACTTCGGTTATTTTCAATAATATCACATGAAAATTTATAAGATCATTATTATCAATATTGGCTTAATATAAATTTGTTAACTTAATTCCTTAATCATTAAGCAATTATGTTTAATCTAATATTAAGCTAACAATCTCTAATTTTTAATGATGACAAATTTATTTGAACTCAAGAAATTTTTAAGTATGCATTCTTCAACTTATGCACTAAGAACCAAGAACAAACAGAACAAATAGAACATCGCGAGTCATCAAAACTTACATAAAAAACAGCAGAACCAAGGGAAATGTTGTACAACAACTAACCCTAGTCATATATATATATATATATACACACACACATTAAAATGTGTCTTATTTTATGGCTAATGTATCACAGTTTCATTTGAATATTTAAACAATGCCATGTAATATACAAAGTTTCATTCTTTTGTGGTATTTTTCACGAGGTAGCTGTAAGCATATTGTCAAATCTCTTATTACTATTGGATAATCTGCATCAAGATGTCATCAGAGGTTGTAATGAGAGTGTTTTCTCGACCCAGGAGATGACGCCAATAGCAATGCTTGCAACCTCATCTCCATTGTCCTGAAGAGAGAATAAATGAATGAATAGTCTCTAGAAAAGAGAGGGGAATCTTGGTTTGAGGAAGAGGTAAACTCTCATTGTTAGGTAAGTGAGAATCTTTTTTCACCACAATCTAACAAAAACCCTGAATGACAACACAATTGATGAGGAATATGCATCACATTAAACATATGCATACATGGCATGGAGGTTGAAGGATACGATGAGGAATGTAATACAGTTCCTCTTACCTTACTAGGATGTCTTACTCTTCTACACTGATTGTTGAACCACCCGACTCGAAACGGTGGAAAGTGGGGGTGGCATCCACAGTACTGTCGTCGTATGGCTCTCCAATCACGGCAGTTTGCTGAAGCTGCAACGAGTATTCCAAGTCCCAAAGCACATCCGCCATTGAAGGCCGATCATCGCCGTCATCTCTCAAACATTTTGCCGCAGTCTCACTAAATTTTCTAAGAGAGCTTGGATTAATCTGGCCCTTGAGCGATGGATCGATGATCTGTTCAAGCGATCCTTGGTGAGTGCTCCGAATTCCTAGCTCAGCCAGATTCATTTCATCCCTTGGCAGAAGGGGATTAATAGCTGGTCTGGCGCAGAGGACTTCGAAAAGCACAACGCCGAAGGAGTAGACGTCTGATTTTTCTGTTAGTTGTTGGGTCCTGAAATATTCTGGGTCTAGGTAGCCGAAAGTCCCTTTGACGGCTGTGCTAACATGGGTGCCTTCTACCGGACCGACTCTTGAAAGTCCGAAATCAGCAACTTTAGCAGAAAGATTTTCATCGAGTAAGATGTTTGTGGATTTAACATCCCGGTGAATGATTCCTCCGGCGGAGCCTTTGTGGAGATAATGAAGACCCTTCGCCGCTCCAACGCAAATCTCAAGCCTCTGTTTCCATGACAAAGGGGGCAACTGTGAACCGTACAAATGCTCTTTGAGCGTCCCATGTTTCATGAATTCATACACCACAATCATTTCTGATCTCTCGTCGCAATAACCAACTAAGGCAACTAAATTTTTATGGCGGATTTTGGATAAAACCATTACTTCCCTCTCGAACTCTGGAAGGCCTTGGCTTGATCCTGGATGACAACGTTTCACAGCTACCTCGATGCCGTTTCTTAAAATTCCTTTGTAGACATTGCCAAACCCACCTTTCCCAATCAACAATTTGATATGGAAATTCTTTGTTGCTGTGAGAATTTCAGCCAAAGGAATTGTGAGCCCAAGATTTAAATTAGGCAAGGAAGAGCCATCAGTAGTTGCCTCTGTCACCCTGCTATGGGACCTTGCTCCTTCATGGATCGGCACTAATGTCCATTCAGAATTCTCAACTGTAGGCTTCATCCATTTCAAAGATAACCAAATTACAGCACCCAAAATGCAGAAAAAGGCAAACCCCCCCGCAACTCCAATCACTATAAGAAGATGACTTCTCTTCTTCCTGTTGTCAACTCTGATATCAGGATCTAATGCGCGTATTTCATTTTCAAGTGATTCCATAATTTCAAGCCCATTCAGATAAGCATTTTTCTCATTTGTATCGTTTACAGTACCAACGCTTATGTTTACAGTTCCGGAGGAATCAGGATTAACCAAGAAGTCAAAATGAAATGGGACGGCCACTCGGTTAGTAAAGGTGATAGTGTTTATGTTCTTACTGAAGTTACCGTCGATATACAGATTGAAGACAATTACGGCGACGGAGTGGCCGATAATGTCGCAAAAGTGAGTTCGAACAAAGTGCCTTGCATTCTTTCTCACAGAAAACGACCAAGTAATTAGGTCTGAAGTTGGTTCGTCCGAAACTGAGTTCATTTCTTTAGCTGTCTTATAGACCAGGGATGGGGCTATATATTCTCCAATTCCATCATCGTCCCAGTAAAGATCACCTTGGTACAAACCTGGATCTATCGCAACCATACGATTGAGAAGATAACCACCGTCCAGATCCCAATTTCTCCATAATTTATCCTGAGTTGAATCGATCGTAAGATTTCCGACATTTATCCTATAGAGGGTGTGAAAAGACGGAGAAGAAGTTATATTTCCGGAGGGGACGACGATCAGGTGCGCTTTATCAGGAATTAGGTTAGGTGGCGCGAGAAAGACTTCCATAGCGTTTACAAAAGCGATAAATGGAGAATTAGGTAAGAAATATATTTTGAATGTTTCAGTAGTGATTCTGAGAAAGAATTCCTCTATAAACGGAGAGGATCTATTGTTGTCGGTGCTGAAATTTTGCAATAGAGAGTATCCAGAAGCCGAAACACTGAAAAGAACTTTAGATTGATTGATTAAGGAACTACGAGGAGAGAAATGGAGGCGTACCAAATAAGTTTGAAACTCATTTCGTTTGAAACTATCGGTTTGAAACTCATAGAACGATGGCTCGGAGAAAACTCGCGCAGAAAAGTAGAGAGACGAATCGTTGGCCGACGTGCTGTGGTCTTCCACTACTTCGCTTCCTTTTGCAGTTACGAAGAAACCGGAGGGATTCAAATCTCCGGTGAACCTCCGGCCAATGAAATTCAAATCTCGATTTGATCCGCAATTAACGAAATACTTATCCGGTACATTGTACGCCAGAGAGAGAAACTGAGAGGAAAAGAGATGCAGGAAGAAAAGAACCACCTGATGCATCGGAGTGTGGACCTTGAGATGGAGAGAAAATATTTCCATAGAAGCGGTGCAAGTAATGAGTAGTATTGTTTCTCTGGTCAGTTGGACGAAACAATATTGGCCGCCATTGGAAGCCTGAAGCTTGGAAGGTCTACAATTGGAGAAATCACAGCGTGGGAGTGGAGCCGTGGGAGTTGACTCAATGACCGTTGCCCATGTTTAGGTCCTAGCATTAAAATTGTATATGATTTACTTTTGAAGGTGGTGGAACCCGATAGTTTGGAGCTGGTTGAGCCTGTTCAAATTGACGATTTCAGAGTAATCCATTTTCGAACCAGACTTGGTTAGAACCGAAGATCATTAGTTCAATTCTCAATTCTAATTCCAGAAACTGATTATAAAACAAACAGCGACCATGGAGTTTTCTTTACCGCGCCACTTCACACACTCTTCCTCCAAGAAATAGGATCATATATGTAAATAAAATAACTCACTCAGCTCGTAAAGTAAGCTCGATCCTGTGATACAACACACACAATAATCTTTGGATGTAACTCGTTAAAAATATGAAAGAGAAATCACTCCAATTTCAAAAATAAGCAAAAGTTTTTCTATATTTACTCTCTCTATCTTAAAATCTTACATAAGGTGACTATAAATAGTTATTTACAAACTATAGAAAAACAAATAACTAAATAAGCAAAAATATTCAGTATAAGTTTCATACTGAGTTAGTCACTCACCCCATGATTTCCACCACTCCAGATAAAGTAAAGATTAACTAGACTTGCATGGATTAGAATGAAGACTTTGTTTCGTTTCTTCCATTTTTTTAGTTGAACCTTTATTTCTTAGTAAGCGTAATTTTGGATGACAGTAAAAATATTTAACTTAGTTGTTGGTTATTCTAGATTGTATGTACAATATTTATTTGGACATTTTAAGTTTATTATTTATGTAATTTAAATTCTCGCAATCACTATATGAACCATGAACCATCACAAGTGGGCTACAACTAGTTATTTATTAAAAGTATTCTGCATTTTTCAACAAGCCTTGGGCAGAGTAGTCGGGTCCTTTCCGAGGACCAGGTCGTTTAGCCCAGCATTTCTGTCTGGCCCGTCTCTGGGGTGTGATAGCGGTGTCGACTTTGTTAACTTGATGTGTAGGGATACAAATTGTAGTTAATATTTATTCATTGTTTTTTTGTGTAGTTAATTGTTTTGACTTGGATAATAAATGTTTATGTTTATGTTTGGATAATTTCTGTTTTGATTATATATGTTTGGAAAGTATCTATTTGGATAATACCTGGTTGGATTTCTAGTTTTGATAATGTCACAAGGAGGAGAGACTAAAACAATAGAAACTCTAGCAAAATTTTCATTTTTTTTTTAAAGAGAAAGAAAGAAACTTTGACTCAAACAAAACTATCTATTTCATTTATTATCAACAAACAACTAACATGTTCATTACAACAATTTAAGCAACACGTACATGTGCATAATAACTATCTAATCAAGGTGAAAGTTCATACAGGATGCCATTTCTTATAATCTCAAATATATTTAGAATCAGTTTGTCCTGGGCTAGCAGGATGCAAGCGTTGAAGGACGCACTTAAGTTGTTCAGGCTTATGTCGCACTTTGAAGTTCTTTATACTATCTTCTTGTTATGGTGGGCGCTTATATATTGCTATTAAAAAAGCGATAACTTGTCGTTCATTTAACTTATTTGCATATCTTTGCCCACTAACAATTTCACATAGCTGAAATTAAAAATGTTCACAATCAAGCATATCGTAATTTCTATGTAGCTTCTGAAAAAACAAAAAAGAAAAATCATAAACCTCCATAGGCAAGTAAATAGGATTTAAAAAATCTTTTCCAACTTACAATGCTGACAAAGTAGCATATTTCAAAGCAATGTCATATCTAATCAAGGTGAAGGTTCATATTTATTTCTATTTGTGGACCTTGCACAACATACTTCTGCATAATATATTGGAAATAAAATTAGCATAATTAAAATAACACATGAATACGTAAACATAGGAATGTGTTCATCTACATCTCGAGAACTATGTCAAGAACTGTCTCAGAAACTATGTTGAGAACTGTGAAACCCATAAATGTGTCATGCGAGCTTCCTCTGTTGCCTCTACCACCTCTGCCTCTAAAATTGTGGTTGCCACATGCACTTGTCTTGACAGTGTCTGGGGCTCCACCTTAACACGTGTGGAAATTGTGTCTCACACCCCCACACTAGCCATGCGTCATGTTTAGAAGTTTCCTAGGCAATACTATACAGCTTGTGGCCTCGTCAACATCCCTTATTCTTTGTTTTTGCAGCCTTCCAAGATATCTCTTAAATGGTGGTGGCATAATTGGATTAAGGTCCATCACAGACCACATGATTTGTCCACTAACCAAGTAGATAAAGTGAAAGTACATCCTCATATATGTTTCTCGATGGGAGCACCCATGTACAAATTCCTCAAGAGATCTCCTCTTAAAATGCATACGCGGGATTGTATAGACACACGGGATGTCAATCAACTCCCACAAGTAACAGCTATAAGTATGCTTGTCTAACTCAACAAAGTACTATTCATTAGCGTTGCTCACTTCAAAATGGGCAGTGCTTGCAAAAACTAGACTCCAATTAGTTGCAGTCTGACAAGATGATTCTTGATCTACAGACACAAAAGGTTTGTAGACTATACCATCTTCTCATGCTTCTTGACGATCCTATACATAATGTCCTTTCTTGTAATCTCGAACATACTAAGAATCAGTTTGTCCCAGGCTGGTAAGATGTGGGTGTTTAATGACTTGGTCAAGTTGTTCAAGCTTATGTTTCACTTTAGGATGCAACTGAAGATATGTTTCGACCAAAATCTCGGATATATTTCTTGTCGATATGTGTGTATTGACTGGTCAAGCAAAAATATCTTCCTCATCTCCCTCTCAAAGTGTTGTGATGTTGTGGCCCTAGAAGCACCTCGCATCGCATCCTTGAACAACTTAACATTAATTTTTTTTGGAAATTTGCATATAGGTGTCGAATGCAAAAATGATACTCCGCTAACCCTACAAACTCTCTAACAGATGACACCAGCCCCTACAAAAATTAATAGTATGAGTCCAACATTTTTACACAATGCATAACATAAATGTAGATTGCAAAAGTAATCAATCGTATCTTTTGTCGGTCAGAAATGATTGTCCACCCATTGTCAGAAGGAGTGTTTAGATCCACATGCAACAATTCTAAAACCAGCTCCAAGAATCCCTACATCCTGCTTCAACCACTACTATAGTATTTTGATAAATTCCATCGTTCCCTTTAAGTGGCAAACATATAAACAAATAACCGGTCCATCATTGTAATGACCAAAATTTCTTTTTGGGCACATTTATAATATTAAAGTATGTTATACAGTGCAAGGAATATTTATCGATTGATTTATTGGTGAAATATATTATTTTATGATCTATGAAATTTAAATAACAAATTATGGAATTTTTTGGTGGGTTTGACGCACCAAGGGGTGCCAATGACTAACAATGGAGGAATGGTAGTTAACCGATTTTACTTCAAAACTGTGCACCCAAAATAAATCTACTATGTCTTCCAATCCAAAGACCTAATTGATGCAAAATTTGGAGAGTACGTCAAACTAACAAAGAAAATGGCTCCATGGAAAATCACCCCCAAACTCGTAATGACGAAGAAGTTGTGCTGACAAAACCACACTACCCAAAAGGGTATAAAGTAATACGGTTCGGACACCAAAATTGAAGATTCTATAACTTTTGCTCCAGAGTCCCAATTAACACCAATATTTTAGGGGACATCAAATTAGGCGAGAAAAAAGGATCCTCCAAAAATCGTGGCTAAATTCGTTTAAACGCGGAAGTTATGCTAATAACGGCGAGGAAAAACAGTTTTAGATCCCAAATTGAAAATTGCACAAAAGTTGCTATTCGAGTCCAAAAATTCCCAAACTTTGTACACTTTGTTCATATCCAGTAATCAACAAAATCCCAAAATTCCAGCAGTCAAATCGCAATACAAAATAAAGAACAAAATTCAAACCTACAAGCTGGTCCAAGAATGGATAATCAGCCACTCTTGATTTCAATGGATTCCTTGTCTAAGGAACCACTCCATCTTGTTTTCACACTAGTACTCTAAGCTCTCACATTGGATATCATCTCTAGAAGAAATGATGGAGAGCTTAGCTAAGAACCTCACTTCAAGACCAAACAAAGAATGAGTGAGACACTTTTTGGTTCCAATTTCGGGTATGAACCCTAGGAGAGGAAGCCGAGTTTGAGAGGGAAACCTCCAAATAAAATGCAGCTACAATTTTACAAAAAAAAAAAACTCAATTACCTCCTTGGGAAAGCCTTTAAGACACTAAAAATCCACATGAGTGCTCTAGAAACACCATAGTTGAGCACAACAAAACACCAAAGTTTTAACAATCATAATTGTAAAACCCATGAAATTTTTAATAAGAACTTCCACGTGTAAATTTTTCGCATTGGAATCGGTCAATACATGGGATGTTTTGACCTGATTTGTTGCGTAGCGACCACTAATGCAATTTTGCTCAATTGGTCAAATTGGTGGAATTATAAATTTTCGAACGGAAAGTTTATTTAAGAAATGGAATTGAAGAATTAAATTGGAGCTATAATGTTGTTCGGCGAAACTCAAAATAAGTAGGAATTAAGAGTTATTATTATGATGTATAGTATATACATTGATACTTAAGGATATTTGGGAAATTAAATGGAGAAGTGAGAGTTAGATGAGATTAAGTGTGAATTAAATGGGAATTAGTGTAGTAAAGGAAATGGGAGTAAGTGGGAGAATGGAAGATACGTGTAAAGAAAAATAAAATGAAGTAGGAAAGTGAGATTTGAAAGGAGAAGGGACCATGGGTGAGTTTTGAAGACAAGTAGGGGACCACAAGGGAAAAAGATAAAAATGAATTAAGAAGGAATAAAGTACTACAATTGGAGAGAAAAATAAAGGAATAAATGTAATGAAATAAAAAGGAAAATAAATATTAAAATAAGGAAAATAGAAGGGGAAATGCACGCCCGGGCACATAGTGGAGAAGAAGAAAAGGAAAAGGTTTTGGAAGAAGAAAAAGGTGAAGTGTTATAAAGAAATAAAAATTAAAAAAAAAAAGAAAACAAAGTAGAGATTAAAATATATAAAGGAAGAAGAATGGGTGGAGAGCGAAGAAGAGAGGAAATACGCTGGAAGAAGGAATGGCACGCAGAAGAAAGAGAATGGTTTAAATAAAAGAGAAAATAAATTAAAAATGGGTAAAGTAGGATTGAGTGGAGTAAAGAAATAAAATAGGGGAAGAAAAAAAAAAGAAGAAAAGAGGATTAAAAGGTAAAGAAAGAAGTCTTCGGGCAACTCATCGATCGAGATAAGAAATTTTGCCGGTATTTTTCTACCTCTTGGCCAAATGAGTTCAGTTTTGCTGTAGGTATCTAATGTCGAGGGCTTGTATCGGCCATGCTTATGGATTGTTGTTCAAGCCCGATTGTTGTTGTGATATTTTGGTTCCTGTTTTGCCTTGTTAATAATTTTGCTCGTGGTTAGTTCGGCATCATAAGGTTACGGGTTATGGTTTATACATGTGATGATTGTCTCCTTTGCTAAATCAATTTGAGAATAGAAATAATGACTATAGCTTTAACTGAAATTTTAGAAATCTATGTATGAGCAAATGTAGTTGACTGTCTGTTTATACTCTGTCCAGTTAAATTTGCTCCCATTTAGAAGTTGAGAAATAGCTCACCTTTGATCTATTAAATTGATAACATGAGAATGTGAGGATTTAGGTACCAAGCGGTGGGTTTATAACAGTCTGTTTGCATTTGCAGTGACTTTTGCTTTGGAAAGTAAGTGAATGATTTTTGAATTTTATTGTTGCATTTGGAGAATAATGTTTGGATTTGCCACTGTCAAAAAATGATGAAATTTTGGAAATTATTGTTGTTCATAGTTGACGTTATTAAGTCGTAGTAGCATAACTAATGAGGATTGTAGTTGATAACTGTTTGAGATTTTGTTTGGATGATGAATTGTTGGAATATCATACACTATGCTAAATGTTGAATGTTAAGAATTAGGTGTTGTTTGAATGGTGAACTATTTATTTACCAAGGGATAAAGGTTGAGAATTTTGTCAAGGTAGGTCACTTACACTTCGGTTGGATTGGACCTTACGCTTACTTTCTAGAATTTATTTATGAATTCCCACATTTATACCTTGTTTGCCTTGGACGATTTCGACGAGTGTGATACAATTCCTGAGGAGACTGTAGCTCCGCTCAACAAGAAAGAGTGTCGAAAATATAGGGATTTCTATTCCTCTTGCATTGCATTGCATCGCATCCCATTTTCAAAATAATTATTTTGTGAAATACCACATTTGAAAAATGACGGGGACTGTTCGACAACACGTCAGTTTTTACTAGCAGTATGTTTTCTCACGTTTAATTCTGTACATGGTTTGAAGTTATTGTGCATATATTGGGGGATGAATCCTCTTGATGCCTTAGACACTTTAACGCTAAAGCATCACGAGTCTATCCCCTTTGAAACCTTCTGCTACGTGAAGGTTGATTGTTTGATGTGCGATAACAGATCGGGGCATTGGTGACGTGTCCTCAGGTCGAGAGCCCTGAAAGTTGTAAATAGTATGGGAGAGTGATGACATCTCCTTGGGTCGCAAGCCCCTAAAATTGGCCAGGGTTTGTCCTACGGATCAGACGGTTGTTAGTCGCTGAGACTTGTTTAACCTAAGTGTCGTTTCATTTGACAAGTGGCATGACAGTCGAGCTTACTCATCGGCAACCCTTGTCCATTTGGAGCTTTTAGGAATCTCAGTTGTTAAACAAGTTCATATATAGCGAGCAACCATATCCGTTTTGTTTGATCATACGAGTTGTGTCGTTGCATAGCTAATTGCCGGGAACTCGGGTGACACATTGGATCTACGGACCACCATCATTTATACTTCTTTTGACCTATTTTACGAGGTATAGCTGTCTATGTATACAACGAGTTTTCGATAAAAGTTTCATTGATGGTCTTGGGCCAGATTTATAATATGATAAGAGATTTCAATTAAAAATCCATGTACGATCAAATGAGAAATATAACCTTGTTTTCAAAAATATAGAAAAATCAGTTTTGCATGAGGTGCATCTAGTATAATTATACTTTACTGAGTTAGTCACTCATCCCAAACGACTCCTCCCCAAAAACTTCAGGTAAAGGCAAGAGCAGCTGAGGATTAGAAGCTAAAATATTCTATTATTTCTACTTGCGTGATTTATCGTTATTTGGTGAGAACATTGATACTTTTATTTTGTATGTAAACTTTATACTGTTGGATTGAATTTGTTGCACAGAATTTGAATTTTATTTTAATTTATGCACCGTTATTTTCTCGTGATCTCTACTCGGACCTAGACTCATATCCTTTTGGGCCAAACTAAATATTTATAAGTCTTCCGCTAAAACACATGCCTTGGGCTGGGTGATCGGGTTCTCTATGAGGGTTAGGTCACCTAACTCGGCGGTTCTGTCCGGCCCGTCTCCGAGTCGTGACAGAATTTTATGGTATCAGACCACAAGGTTATGAATTCCTAAGTAGCGATCACTTGAGAATTTAATGGTGTAGGATAAGAGTTTGACCACTGTGCACAAGTCAAGTTTTCTAACTAAGTGGATTTTACTTTACTCTGAATTTTGAAATTACCACCGAGAAGGACATCTCGTGGCCGACTGTAAGAGAGTGGTTTTGATGCCATTGTAGCAATGATGAAGAGTTTGCAGAAATTGACCAGTAACAGTTTTGCACATGAATCTGGGATATCGAGGATGATATGTTTCTGGGAGTTTTCTAGAATGAATTTTGTAGTACCCCAATTCACATATCGAATGTAAGCAAGGATAATTAAGGAATTAATTGGGTGTAATTGAATTATTTGGATAATCGTTGAAGATAAAATATAAATTGATGGAGAAAGCGGATAGAGTGTGCTCGGACGATATGTGAGCATATTAAAAGCAAGGTGAAGTTGTAATGTATGCATTTTGTTGCTAATAGATGTAACGAATATGAAAAGGTAATGTAAGTTAATTAACACTGTAACAGATGACTGTATATGATGTGAATAATTATAATTCTTTGATAAAATTTATTGATGGATGTAATAAATGATAGGTCATACTGGAAATGGTTGAAATTTGGTGCAGGATATATGACAATAGCTTTTGGGGGAGTAAAGAAACAAAGAAAATTCTGCCTAAATTTTTATAAATGAGAAAAAGAATAGTGGTTAAGAGCATTTCTGGACACGTGTTTGAGGGTGGTAGAAACCCAATGGGAACGGAGAGTTGGTTCTAGAATATGGAGGAGAATTTTGAGGCACTCCAAATTTTGGAAATGTTCTAATTGGGGATTATTAGTCATTACTTAGAGAAATTGATGTCCAGTTGGTAGAACGTTGTGAGGTTTAGTTATGATGTCCAGTCAATGGAGTGAAAAGGTTTTACTGAGGTACTTAGGAAGCAGTATAATAGTCGTAGCCATTATGAGTTTATGACCAAAGTCTTTCCATGAATTGACCCAGGGTTAGCAGTCAGTGGAGGAGATGAAATTTTCATTGATGCCTAATACTCCTCTGGGTGCCCAGAGTGGAGTATTATCTGTGTGCAGAGCGGTCTGTACGATGATCGATGACTGCAAGTTTTCTAGAGATCTGGTTGTTTTACCCATGAGTCAGTTGATGTGATTCTGGGTATGGATTGGTTGAAGAAATATAGAACAATTGTGGAATGCTATCTAAAGTGAGTTACAGTTATTTCTAAACAATGACAAGTTGTCGTTTATCGCAACGGTCCTAGTGCGGTAACGACCAATTCTATTTTGTGGGCATGTCTGGGTGGTCACAATGGATTAAAGGCTGTACGAGAACTTTTGGTTGATTGATGTTGAGGTTGAGACTATTGGTCAGGATCTGGATGTCTTAGTTGTGAGAGAATTCTCAGATGTGTATCCTGATGAGTTACCAAGGTTACCTTGAGGATAGTCCAAGTGATAAGATGTTTTATCCTTGCTCTATCCTCATGGCTTAGATCATCTTTAAGTCCCTCAAGTGCATATTAACCTATAAAATAAGTAGTGGAAAAATGGTGAGAAATCTCTTTGGCTCAAACTCTGGTAATCGAGACTTGTGGTGCATCAGGTTTTTTATTGGTGTAAGAAGGATGAAAGTTGGAGTGTGTGTAGAATAAATGTAAAGTTAATAGGATGAAAAGAGAAAGGTAGAAAAAAGAAGGTTAATGTGGAAACATTATACATAATTTAGACCAGATTAACTCAAGACCATGGAAATGGAGTCCGACTAACCTGATAACGAAGGAGGACTGAGGTGATGGCTGCAAAAGACACCGAAAGAGAGAGAAGTAGATTTAGCGAAAAAAATGTAATGAAAGAAAAAGAGAACAGAAAACTTATTGTTCGGAATTTGCAGAAATGCACTCTTGAGATCGAAGTCTGCGTCAGTCACTGGCATAGTTGAGAGCTTCTCCCAAGCTTTTAGAGAGAGAGAGAGAGGGAAGCACAGTCATGGATCTGCTTCGCGGTTAAGAAATTCAAAATTTATTTTATGAGGTATTTATATTTTTAATTTAAAAAGTAAAATTAAATAAATTTGGTGAGCTAGAAATAGAATTGTTTGCATAAGAATTTCATACGTCGTCGTTTCAACGTCTAATTGGTTAGTCGTATTCCTATGCTTATGTGGCGGATTATGATTTGCTACAGATGAATGCAGTACCAGCCTCTGCAACGGACCGACCATCCATTCCCAACTCATTCCACCACAATGAGGCCCAAGTCAGACTCCATGGGCCTTGGCTTGACCCACAAGCCTACCCCAATATTTTTTTCAAACTTTTGGCCCAAGTTATTAATGAATTCATGTGATTTTTAAAACAGTTTCATCGGTGAATTATGAAAAATAGATAAAGAAAATATTGTTTTTACGTTGAACCCGTAAAGAAAATATCTTCAATATAAAACTAAACTCATGAAAAAACATCGTCACATTCATCTATGTTTTATGGAAAAATCAGAATAATATAAACAATTTTACTGCGAAGACAATTCAGAGAACCTCCGACATGATCTTCTAGTCGTCGAAAACAATTCTCATGTTTTCAGTTTTCTGAACATCTTATACTAGCTCACTTCCCTCTCGATTTCACTGTCTCGTTCTCATCGTAAACTTCTCTTTCCTCTTTCTGGTCCATTGTTGTCGTCCAGTTTCTCAACACCAATATTTCACTTTTCGTAAAATAAAATAATTTTTCTTCTACAGAAAGTCATCTTTCTTTCGTGGAGAGTAATCTTTCCGAGGTGGAAAGTTAGCTTTTCACAGTGAAACATTTACTTTTTATAGAGAAACGTTGTTTTTCCGCAACATAAAATAATCGTTCCACTGCAGAAAATAATTTTTTTTAACTCTATTTAAGAAAAAGATAACATTTCGTTGTGGAAAGTTAATGTTCTATTGTGGAATGACAACATTTTTAATAAAAAATGTAATAGAGATGTTTACTCCGTTTATTTTTCATAATTCATTATTTAGCTTATTAATAAAATTGTTCATTAGTTGACCTTGATTGATTTTAGAGGATAATGGTTGATTTGTTAATTTTTTGTTTTTTCTACAAATAGTTCATTTATTATTAAAATATTGTGAACTTAAAATATGATAATTAATGCTCTAAATTCTTTTTTAAGTCATTAATCTCCTAAAGTCATACACGTGAACTTGCACAATCCTGTCACTTTTGAGTGTTATTTTTTTAATTTAAAGATGACATGATTTAGATTCAAATTATCAAGAAAAATAAAATAAATTAATGGTCCACAGCTAAGCAATGATGCATTGTAAAAAGTTTCGATTAATTCAAAAACCATATAGGTTCAGTTTGTTCTCCTTGCACAACAAATTCGTTAGAGATATTCATCGCATAAAATTTTGGGAAATTAACATTGTAAATCTTATAGTTTTGAATCAATAACAAATTAAATTTTGAAATTTTTTTTTAACAATTAAAATCTTGAACTATGAGAAATTATCGCCGAAAACTTCGCAGTCACGTTTTTCATCCAAATCCGTCAACTTTAATGCCTCAGTTTCGTTAACGCTACGAACCATTGAACAGAGCCAAAGAACGTCCAATATCGGGCGACGAGGGACGTCCGTTTTAAGTGAAAAGTCTATATCCATTTTAAAATTTTCGTTTTTCCTTGCTTGAAAAGTTTTTCCCTCACTATCGATCTCGTTCGTTGACATCGACCTTCAAAGTCGATGTTAATCCTCTTACAAAAATGAATTTCATTGTTAAAATTTACATTGAGAGTGAAAAAAATAATAATAAATTCAAAAATTTTGAAGTTTTTCACTATAAAAGGATAAGTTTTGAAGCAATGAATGTCCATTATAAGTTGATGGACGTCTGTTATAGGTTAAAAGTATAGGTTAAAAGACGACTTTTAACCTATAACGGGTGTTCTTTATATGCTGAGGACGTCTGTTATAGGTTAAAAGACGTTTTAACCTATAATGAACGTCTTTTATACGCTGAGGGACATCCATTATACATTTATAATTAATAAAAAATAATTTTATAAAAAATTAATTAAAATATTATAAATTTAATCTTTTAATAATTTTTAATATTATATTATCGATTAAATTATTGTTTTATTCCTGTAAAAATTGTTAGTAACATTTTTACAATGACAAATTAGTAATTTGGTAGATAATTTAATATCGTTATCTGTCACATGTCTGTCAAATTACTAGTTTATTCCTATAAAAAAATTATTAATGAATTTTCACAAGGATAAAATAATAATTTAATTAACAATATAATATTAAAATTTATTAAAAAAATAAATTTATAATATTTTAATTAATTTTTTATAAAATTATTTTTTATTAACTCTAAATGTTTAATGGATATGCCTATGTGTGTAAAGGTATAATGTTCACACACTTAGGTTGACTACTTGGTTCGCATGCTTTGATTGATTAGTTGATTAGTTAAACTACGGTAAATTGATTAATATGTCCAATTGATCAACATGCTCAAAATTTCAGTCAATTATATAGGATCGATATACGCCTATAGAGGGGGGGTGAATATAGCGTTTTAACTTTTTCGTGCGATATTTTAATCTCTAATTACCCTAAGTGATTTAATGCATATAATTAAAATATCGATAACAAATATATGCAATAATATAAAGAGTAAGGGTTAGAGAAATGCACACAATATTTGTTTACGCGGTTCGGCAAACTAGCCTACGTAAACTTGGAGATACACTAAGTAATTGGCTTGCGGGTGCCAATAAAACCGTTTACAAACTTGACTATTAAATGGGGCGTCACCCTTGACTAATTCTTAGGTCGTCAACCTTAGACTCTTACGAGTCGTCACCCTAAGTTTGACTATTTCAGGGCGTCACCCAATGATGAATTTTTAGGGAATCACCCTTTACAATCACGAACAATAATAATTTGGAGATCCACTCTCAAATCTATCTAATCCGAATTCTCCCAAAATATAACTCTCAAGTTCGAAATAGGGAGAATTGGATTTAGAAATCAATAGCTCACAGTGATCGCGTATTTAATTCGGCAGAGCTTCGCCACGATTCTCGGTTCATTCGTTATGGAGAGCATAGAGTGATCCTTTATTTATACACACAGCCACTGCCTCATCCGGACGACCTCAGCGTCCGCACGACCGTTGCAAAAATACCCGTTGAGAAAATAGCCGTTGGACAGAATTCTGGGCATTTGCGGACGCCATTTTCATCGTCCGCTTCCTCCGCATACATCGTCCTCACAAATCCAGAACTGGACAGATTCAAAGCGGACGCCAATATTCGCGTCCGCACCGTCCGCACCGTCCGCACCTACTGGGTCTATCGTCCGTGACTGCACAACATTGAGGGGGACGCAAAACCATCGTCTTCTTCTTCGTATCCGTCCGCACAGTCGAAGACCTGCGGACGCCATTTCACGTCCGCCTCGTCCGCAACCATCGTCTGCGTGTTCATCAAAATGGACAAAGGCAAATCGGACGATTAAACCTTGCGTCTGCCTCATCCGCAGCATCCGCAACTGCACAGCCTACTTCATACATCCACAAAATGTTTCCTCTAAGTCATACGAACCTTCCATTCTCCTGCATAGACTTAGAGAAACACATTAAACATCTCAAATACCCTTAATCAAGGGTATTCTCAATTTAATCGATAAATAAGATATATACAAATTCAATGTATAAACAACTTTTGCACTTTATTAAATTTCACATCATCTTTATCACATAGTCTACGCAATCTCTCTTATAGATGATGTCCATCACATATAAAGTTGTTTATATCCTAACCTAAGCATGTGCCACAAATATTGCATATTTGATTTACTCAATTAAGTTATGCAATTTATCCACCAATTAATCCAAGCAACATGCAATTAAAATACAACTTATTGATTTATTAAATTACCAAGCAATTTAGTCATCATCAAAATAAAACTTAGCCTAACAAAAAGGCTAACAAATTAACATACTCAACTTATATTAATATTTTAGTCCATTATTATAAGTATTGATATAAGTTTAGAGTAAGGTTTGTTGGTAAAATTATCATTTATTAAACATGCTTAGATTATGGAAGTAAAACGAACAAATGGCAGCAGGACAATAATAGAAGAAATAATAGCTTATAGTTAATAACTAACAGCAAATAAACTATAAAGAACAAAATCATCCTCACTCTCCACTCGTTCATACTTTTCAAGTCATAAAATATCTTTGGGCTTAACTCATTTACCTACGCAGAAATCGTTCATCAATTGTCCATCGAAGTAAAACATTGATAACAAAACTAACAATATGGACAAAGAACTAACAATAAAGAAATCACAGAGCTAACAACAACAAAGGAAATATCTACAGGGTATCAATTACAGAGCTAACAACCAAGCTAACAACCAAGGAAACATCAATAAATCTACTCCACATCACTCATGACTCTACTTGTGGGTAAAGTCTCCACTGGCCAAGACACACTCATTTCCTTACCATCTATGACGAAACTACACTCGGGGACTACAAATTCCACAGCAGTAACTCCAGCTCCACGTTCAGCTTCACGAATAGTCGCTTCAGCTCATAGCAGCTTCACGAACAATAGCTCCTAGCTCCACGGCTTTCACTTATCTTCACTCACTTACGTACACTCGCACACAGAGGACTCACACTCCTCAAACCATTTTCTCTCCCACCCAAGAACTCTTTCTCGCGGGACTTCTTGTACATACGGGAAATGAAGGCTGACTGAAGGAAATGGGAGAGGGATGGCAAGCTATCATGGAGAGGGAGACATTGTACACATAGGGGCAAAGAGGAGGGCGGCTTCTGCGTGGGCTACGGCGTGGGAGGAGAGACGCTCCGTGTCTCCTGGACGCGAGTTAATTGCTACACGACAAAAGATTCTAATTATTAACTGTAATTTATCGCAGGTCTGAGCTATTTCGGACGAGTGCGGACGTTATGGTCTCATCAACGTCCACACTCGTCCACGTCCGCACTTGTCCGCATGTGTAAAATTCCTAAGGTTAGAGATTGTGCACCAAGGTTTGTTCACGCGTTTGGAAAACCCGCTTACGTCTACGCTATAAGATTCCACATAGATATACACTAACCAATTAGCTTACGAGTGCCAATTAAACTGTTACACAATGACTATTAATGGGGCGTCACCCTTTGACAATTTGGGTCCTCAACCTTTGACTGTTAGGGGCATCACCTTAAATTTGACTATTATTTGGAATCACCCTTTGTTTGAACTTACAGACGTTCAATCGTGTCGTTGACTGTTTCCGAGTGTCACCCTTATATGACAAATTAGTAGGGCGTCACACTTTATAATTTAGCTTAAGTGTTTAGCCTAAATGAAAGCTCAATAAAAACAATTCCGAACTTTCTCAAAATAGTTCTCAAGTTTGGGATAGAGAGAGTTAGATTACAATGCTCTCAGTGATTTAGAATTGAGTCTTGAATTCGACAGGGTTTCGCCTCAATTCTCGATTTCATGTAGAGCAAATGAAATGCTTCTCTCAATATATATAACTGCACATTTTTGGTCGACCACAAGGATTCAGTCGACCACTTTCGGTCGTTGTAGAAAATAGCCGTTGAAATTCGACCGTTGGAAGAGAGTCGTTGCGTAAAACTGTGCATTTTTGGTCGCATAGCTCTATCGCAGACTCAATCGCTTCGCGTCCAAAATAACTCGGAGTTCTAGTTTTTTTCATTCGGTCACCAATCTCATTCGATATCTTTCACCGCGCCTCGATCACAAAAACGCTGAAAATGATAGATTCAAAACTTAGTATTTTTTGGTCACGTACCTCGTTTGACACCTCGATCGCAGTGCGTTCGAAAAATCACGTTAAATTCCAGAAGCAAAACTCCATGTAGATTCAGTCACGTCCCTCGACCTCTACTCTCAACTGCTCCTTGACCGAAAAAGGTCGGGGTATCCAGTGTTGTGTTTCGGTCGTGTCCCTCGACCGCAATACGATCGGAAGACCAAATCATAGATTTTGGTCAACCAATCCTCCATGCAAGCTCAACCACAACACTTCCAATCATCATCCTTAAAATCTTAAAGTCCCAAAATAATATGTTTGAACTACATGGATGAGGATAAACATGTTAGTACATAATAATACCTATTTTAGGGGTATTTCCAATAAATGCGAGTATAAGTATAATGATTAAAACATTAAGAATAATAAAAATAAAAACATAATAACCAGCTTATTATTTTCACCAAAATAATCATTACCAAGTCATCATCAAAATAAACTTAACTTAACAAAAAGGCTAACAACTTGTTCTTTGTAAAGATGTTTCAAGACAATTATTATGTTTTTCTGATGCTCATTGGGTTGCATGTCCACATGACCGAAAAAGCACCAGTGCCCATTACATTTTCTTTGGGACACATCTAATATATTGGGCTTCCAATAAACAAAAATCGGTATCATGATCTTCCACAGAATCTGAATACCGGAGCATAGCAAATGCTGCATTGGAGCTTCAATGGATTCAATCCCTTCTTGGTGAACTTCAGATTAGTTGTTCTGATTCTCCACTCATTTTGTTCAATAACATTAGTGCTACCTATATTGTCTCAAATCCAGCACTCTATTCTAAATTGAAATATGTTGAGATAGATTTTCACTTTATTTTTGTGGTTTTATAATTTTAATATCCACATAAAAGTGAAGTTTTTTCAACTGCTGCTTAATCAGCACGTGGCTTCCAGAGATTTTAACCACATATCAATCGGCTTCTCTCTCTCTCTCTCTCACATTTCTGAAATATTTTTAACTACGTATTTGATGAAAAAAAAGGAGATAAGATAGTATATTATAGAACGTGAAGGCGAGGTTCATTTTCAAGTGATTCAATGGTGCTTTAAGGTTGGAGAGTTAAAACAACAAAACCAAAATCATTTTACAAGTATCTAATTTATTGACTATACAAACTTGAAACAATTATTATTCTTATTTTGATTAATGTTCTTATTCAGCGAGAGCGAGTAATAGAGAGAGACTGACTACGAAACCAAAAAAATCGACTACAAAACCAAAAAATTGAAAAAAAAAACCGAAATTGAACCAAAATCGAGCCGATAGAAATCGAAACCGAGATTCAGTTTTCAGTCTGATTTTTTGTAAACCTCGATTTGGTTTCGATTTTTAAAAACAAATATCGAACTGACTCGGTTTGATTTTAATTTGGTCAAAAACCAAATTAAATTGAACCGTTCTCACCCCTAATATTTTTTTAAGGGGCAAAATTGCTGTATTTAAAAAAATATATATATTTTTACTTTTTTGTTAATAAATAATTTATTTTGGTTAAAATTATGAAATAATTTTCAATAAAGTCACATTATGTCGACCTTTTCAAAGGTTAATTTATGATTGCACTTTATGCATTTTTCATTTTATTATCCAACTAATGTTAATAATAATTTTAAAGATAGATAATAAAAAAAATCTTGAGTTTTGGAATTCACCACAAATTAAATTCGATAAAACTAAAATTTTAAACTACAATAAATAAACAACACAAACATTACAATCATGTTTTCTTTTAAAAGACATCTCCCAAACATCCGTACCATCTGCAGATATTTGATTATACCCCTTTACACAAAGATGAATGTATGTAATTATAACAGACTTATACATATACTCATTCACACAAAAGCAGATGTCTTCTTATCTATGGAAATGTTTCTTTCCATTGTAGATATCTGTTTCACTATTCACTGATATCCGCTTTATTGTTCACGGATATCTATTTCTTCTCTAACTAACGTGAGTCATCTACGTGTCTATCATTATCTTCGTTAACGCCTCATTCTCCATTCATTTTTGCTTCCTTATCAAATAGCGTGTGCCACGCACATGATTCCTCCTATCCACTGTGGATATTTTTTTCCAATCACAATTTGCCATGGTATCCCATTTCACGAATTCTACCTCACAAACTATGAATACCAATGTTTTTAAGAACACCAACACTTCAGCCGGGGATATCCACTTACACTGTCTGCCAATCACAACCCGCCAAACACCTTATTTCGCAGATTCCACCTCACATTTTTAGATATCAACGCTTCCGTTGTAGATATCCGCACACATTGTTCGCTAAGCACAATTCACCATGCCATGTTTTTTCGAAGACGAAACTCATTTTTGTAGATACCAACACTTCTTCAACGGATATCTGATCACTCTGTAAACACCACTTATGTGCAACAACGTATTTTTTTAAATCAGGTATCTGCATACACCAACACTTTGCACACACAAACACATTCGATGTCACCAATATTTTTGCAGACAAACTTAATACATGTTCACCAATTCTTTTGAAAGTATGATCCACAAACCTATTTCTCGACAATCAAAAAATAAAGAAACCTCTATGGTTGCAAGATCACGTTAGCTATAAACCCATTCATGTCCAAGACTGATCATTGGACATTATCCAATGCCAAGGGACGTCCAGGAGACGTTTTTTAATAGAAATATAATTGCAAGATTTGCGTCATTTATTTTTTACGATTTAGGACTTTAATTGTTAATAAACTTAGTTTAAGGTTTAACTTGTTATTAATCTCAAAGTCTAAGGTTTTTTTTGGTTAATTACCCTAATTTAAAATTATTTAAAAATTTTAAAAGCTTAGAATTACACGCGTTGTAATGTTACAAAAGCATTAGGTTTGAACGCACTCGGTCTTAAATGCATTAGGTTTAGACACACTATGCTTGATTTATTTTTTATTGGGCCGGGCGGGCCGGGATCTCTGCAACATCATGTGTATTCATGTCTGCTAGAGAAGTAAAAGGAAAAATCGGTGGGGACTGGGGAGAAGTAAATGGACTCGTTTAAGACTGTAAAAAGTAGGTCTAAACTGCGGTTATCAATGGAGGTAGGTCGGTTGACTCGTCTAGTTTGGTAGGCGTTGTGGTTTCATCTCATCTCACGCTACTTCACCCGCCCCTTAAAACCTGTTCCGTCTCTCTGTCTCCGTATATATCTCTTCATTTTCTTCATCTGCACAAACTCTCTCTCTCTCTGATCTCACCTACAATCCAACTATCATAGGTAGAGAGAGAGAGGGGCTTCCACCAGAAAACATCAGGTTCCCTCCGTTACTTTATTTTCCATCGGAATTATCGTCAGTTGACGAGTTTTTCTGATATCTGGCTGGAACTTTGCGTTGTCGGTTGTGTTGTTTGTTTGGACGAGGTTTTGGAGCAGTATGCAATCGGAGTCAAGCTCTATGAAGATCTCGCCGCTTGAACTAATGTCTGCTATGATCAAGGGGACGTTGGAGCCGTCGAATGGTTCGTCGGATGCATTCAGTGAAGTTGCCGCAGTTATTTTAGGTAATCGGGAGTATGTAATGATTTTGACCACATCGATCGCCGTCCTTGTGGGCTGTGTGGTGGTTTTCTTCTGGAGAAGATCAAACGTCCAGAAATCTAAACCATTGGAGCCACCAAAGCAGTTGGTTATCAAGGATCCAGAGCCTGAAGTCGATGACGGTAAGAAGAAGGTTACTATTTTCTTTGGTACGCAGACTGGTACTGCTGAAGGCTTTGCAAAGGTTAGATTGCCCAGAAAGCCATTTTTCCATTTTTTGTGCTTGTTGTGTTCATGAACTTGCCCTTACATTTGGTTGTGACCTGTTTCTTGAAAATCAGGCTCTTGCTGAAGAGGCCAAAGCTCGGTACGAGAAGGCGACTTTCAGAGTTGTTGATCTGGTGAGCTTGACTTTTTGTGTTGGATGACCTCTTTGTAATTGATTTGGGAAACTATTGGTACTCATTGTTGGACTTGCAATCGTCTTTATAGGATGATTATGCTGCGGATGATGAGGAATATGAGGAGAAATTGAGAAAAGAAACTATCTGTTTGTTCTTCATGGCCACGTGAATTTCAGAACCCTTTTCACCTTTATGTATCTTGCGGTGGTATTATAACTTTCAAAGGGTTAATTGATAATGGATGCAGGTATGGAGATGGAGAGCCCACTGATAATGCGGCCAGGTTTTACAAATGGTTTACTGAGGTGAACTTTTTTCATTGCATATTTTTTGATGGTCTGTTAGTATGATCGATTTGAAATTAACGTGAGGTGTTTTTTGGTTATGTTATTCGTGCAGGGGAAAGAAAGAGGGGAGTGGCTACAGAGCCTTCAGTATGGGGTTTTTGGCCTTGGCAACCGACAATATGAACATTTCAACAAGGTTCATCATCTTTTCTCAATATATCTTTACTGTTAATATGTGAATTGAACTTTGTTGGCTCACATGGCTTTCTGGTTTTGGAGTTTGATAACAGATTGCGAAGGTGGTGGATGATCTTCTTGTGGAACAGGGTAAGATTTGCTGTTTTTGTTTTCTTGAGGAGTTTCGTTTGATGTATCCTTTGTGAAATGTAATTTTGTCTAATATGATGCTTGTACAGACATGTCACTAGTGGGTGTTTATAGTAACGGTAGATCTTTATGTTGTGTATATATGTTCCAAGCTATCACCGCAATGGTGCAGAGAGTTTGGTAAAATTTATAATAAAAAATCTTAAATTTTATTCATGTGTTAAATGACATATTGTGAAATGGTATTTGGCAGGTGGGAAGCAGCTTGTTCCAGTTGGTTTAGGAGACGATGATCAGTGCATTGAGGATGACTTCACTGCTTGGTATGTATAAAGTGAACATATTAAAATTTTTCCTTCTATTCTTAAAACAGTGAGTGATTATTATCATGATTCACTTGCTATTTTAGGCGAGAATTATTGTGGCCAGAGTTTGATCAGTTACTTCGAGATGAAGATGATGCAACTACTGTTTCTACTCCTTATACTGCAGCTGTACTGGAGTATCGGGTTGAATTTTGTGACCCTTCAATTGCAGAAAAAGAGGAAAAGAATTGGGCTAACACTAATGGACATGCAGTGTTTGATGCTCAACATCCATGCAGGTTGTTAAGGAATTAGAATTAATTTTGTTCTCAATTCTTGTTTCCTGGTCAATTATGTTTGACATGTAGTGATGCTGCATGAAGGGCTAATGTGGCTGTGAAAAGGGAACTTCATACTTCCTTATCAGACCGCACTTGCACTCATTTGGAATTTGACATTTCCACTTCTGGGCTTAAGTATGTCCATGCCTCTATATTTTTTTATTGTTTCCTATTCAAGCATTGCTGTGTTTATGAGTAAATTATGAGCTGGCTTAGTTTTGCTTGGTAATATTTGTTGGCTTCAACAGATATGAGACAGGGGATCATGTTGGTGTATACTGTAATAATCTAATGGAAAACGTGGAAGAGGCTTTGGACTTGTTGGGTTTGTCACCTGAAACTTGTTTCTCCATTCATACTGATAAAGAAGATGGCACCCCACTTAGTGGGGGCTCCATGCCTGCGCCTTTCCCCCCCTGCACTCTAAGGACTGCATTAACTCAATATGCCGATCTCATGAGTTCACCCAAAAAGGTGTAGAGCCATTGCTTAATGCAAATTCTTTTATAATTATTATTAGTTGTTCAAGTTGTTCGTAACACAAATTATGTTTTTTAGTCGGCCTTGCTTGCCTTAGCAGCACATGCGTCTGATCCAGCTGAAGCTGATAGATTAAGACATCTTGCATCGCCAGCTGGAAAGGTTGTCAATTGGTACTAATAAATGATTTTTAATTTAGTGGCCTAACCCTTATACTCACTAGAATTAGATTCTTGTTACATATTTGTCACAGGATGAGTATGCACAATGGGTGATTGCCAGCCAGAGAAGCCTCCTTGAGGTCATGGCTGAGTTTCCATCAGCCAAGCCCCCACTGGGTGTTTTTTTTGCATCAGTTTCCCCACGCTTGCAGCCTAGATATTACTCAATATCATCATCGCCAGGGTAAAAATGTTTGAATGCAGGGTGGAAATCACTTCTTTATTTTTTATGGAAATTACTGCCTAACAACTTATAATAAGGAAAATAGCTTGATATGGAGCAGTAGAAATTTTAGAGTAACCTTGTGGAGTGTTCTTAGAAGACCTTGACAGAGTGCTTGATGTACTTCGTCAGACTTGTCATGGATAACCCGTATCATTTATTTGTCTATTTAATATCTTGTAAATGAGACTTGGTCAAGAAAGCTACGTCCAGAGTGAAGTTAAAAGAAGAGTTGACTGTAATGCCATCGGACTATGTTATATTTTCAAATGGTCTGCGATAGAAGATGAAGTTCTTAGGAAGACCATTTATTCAAATAGAGTCGACAATAAAGCCATTGAACTATGTTTATATATGCAAAGAGTGCTATAGGAGATGGAAGTTCCAGGAAATCCATTTATTCAAGTAGAGGTTTAAAATTTCTGTGGGCATTGGAAAATGAGTTGCCTAGACACTCATCCTTTAGTAATTACTGAGAAATTAGACTTTTTCTTTTGAGATTTTGTGTTACATCTATTTTGAAGGTTATTTGTTTATTATGATTTCCATATCTGTTCACAGGATGGCTCCATCCCAAATTCATGTTACTTGTGCACTGGTCTATGATAGAACTCCAACGGGGCGAATCCACAAAGGAATATGTTCTACTTGGATGAAGGTACTTACATTCAATACTTTCAAATGTTATGTCTTCATAGTAGATCAGTTAAATGTTCAGACTAGTTCCAGATTATGCAAACTTGTGTCCAAGGGGAGATGCTACTTCAAATATTCTTAGGGTGTGATTCAACTTTATGATTCTTTCCTGTTTTTTAAATTTATTCTCATTTTTCTTCCAATGGTGTGTCATTCACCTCGACTGGTGTTTGTAGTGGTAGGCTGGTTTATTTAGTAAATATCCAAATCCAAATACCTGGCCATGAAATGCTACATCTGGAGTATAAAGAAAGAATCTTACTGATACTAATTTAATTTTGTTGCATATTTATTTCATGTTTAGAATGCCATGCCTTCGGAAAAAAGCACTGAATGCAGTTGGGCACCCATATTTGTCAGGCAATCAAATTTCAAGCTCCCTACAGATTCTAAAATGCCTATCGTCATGATTGGTCCTGGCACTGGATTGGCTCCTTTCAGAGGGTTCCTTCAGGTGTGCACTGATAAACAAGACAATTTTGATTAATGAAATTTATTAAATTGCCCTCGATAATTCCTCAAACAATAATTTTTGTAGTGAAAATGAAGGTTAATATAATTATTTAATAATTTCTTAATATTTCTCTTTATGGGCACGCCTAACATTTCTTAATGTGTGTGTGAATAGTGATGAGATGGAGATTTAAACTTCAGAACTTGGTTTGATACCATGTTAAATTACTATTTATCTTAAAATTTCTATTGTATGGTTGATTTTAATTTTATCATTTATCTTATATCTTACAAAAATGTATTATCCTGTATAAAATAAATACATAGTATAATACTTTGGTTGCTAATATGTTCAGGAAAGGTTAGCCTTGAAAGCATCGGGCGTGGAACTTGGCCCATCTATTTTGTTTTTTGGATGTAGAAATCGCAAAATGGTTTGTATCTATTCCGTCACTTTTTTTTTTTTTAATATTCCAGCGTTGGGCTGCTTTGATAATTGTTCCTCAAATTGATTCCAATTGCTGATTATTTATTCAGGATTACATTTATGAAGAAGAGTTGACCAACTTTGTTCAAGCTGGTGCTCTATCTGAGTTAGTAGTTGCCTTCTCCCGAGAGGGACCTGCCAAAGAATATGTTCAGCATAAGATGGCAGAGAAGGTGAAGAATATCTGTGCTCATTCACAGATAGCACACATATTTCTTCGCTGATTTGAAATAATTCAATCATTTCGGTGCTGTATGCAGGCTTCGTACATCTGGAATTTGCTCTCTCTGGGTGGTTACATATATGTTTGCGGTGATGCCAAAAGCATGGCTAGGGATGTTCATAGAACTCTTCACACCATTGTACAAGAGCAGGTAAAATTTGTGATTGATTTTTCTGACAACTTTATTTTGCTAAGTTGCTGTTCATTGAATGCCTCTCACCCTATGTGCCATATACGTATCGATTCTTTTATTGGAAGAGAGTGAGGGATAGTGATAGGGAGAGGGAGAGTTTTGAACCTGCCTTTATAAGCTACATGCGCATGGACAAAGATCCTCTCATTGTTGCCTACCCCTGGATAGATCTAAGCCATTCTAATGGCTTAAATTTAGCGAATCTAAGCTGAAAATCTCAGTCATGACGTTGGACTTTAATGGCTAAGATTATGTCACATTCAAATTTGAAATTAGAAAGAGTGGGGGAGAGAAAGAGAGAGGGAGAGGATGGACCATGCCTTTTGATTTCACGTGGTTGGATTGTCTTTCAGCTGTTACTTTCTTAGAGTTCAGCAAAACGCGTCTCATCAAACCAACACAAACGTTGTTGTCTTTTTTTATTAAAAACACAGAATAATAATGATTTATGCCAACCATTAAAATCCCAGGGTTCTCTTGACAACTCCAAAGCTGAAAGCATGGTAAAAAACCTGCAAATGACTGGGCGATATTTGCGTGACGTGTGGTGATAATTCCTTCGTCGGACCCATTCAACATTGAAAAATTGCGGATTATCAGCTTAAAGAAGTTACCTTTCCACTGCCCTCTTCAGGTCAAACTGCAAATCTCGGTGTGGAAAACAGGTCTATGATTTTTTTTTGTTTTAATTACACCGCCAAATAAGTAGGATTCTTTTGTTCATGTAATTTAAAAAAAATATATATGTCAATTATAATATGTTATAACCTTGGACTAGATATTTAATGGGATTCTGATTTCCTTGCAAGAACCAACAACATGGTTCAAAGGACAGATGAACATACAATGTAAAACCTCTACTACTATTACATGGATGATTGAGTTTGGAGTTTCTTACTCTAGCTCTTGTCAAGCATTTGATAGTTTGAGTGACCTATTTTATACTATATTGTACATAGACTTGATCATATTACCAGAGGTTTGGGGCAAGTGTGTTTGACCTTAGTAGCAATGCCAAGTAACCCCGTCGACACAAAAATTACACCCCGTGAGTTAACAGGTGCGATGGGGTTATGCGATTGGAATCTGCAGAGAGGTCTTTTGATTGGAAAAATACATTTAGGAATCTAATTTATAAACAAGGTTTAATTTGAAATTATTCTGGCTATTGTAACATACATGTGCGTTATAATTATTATTTTATGTACTATTATTATTAATTAAATGCGTCGGATCATGTTGCTACCCGTCAAGTTGGCTGACTTTCTCCATCTTTTTCACAAATTTCAACAATTATTTAATTAGTATGATATAAATTGACATTAACAGAAAATAATATACAAAAATCAATTATTATAAAAAGTCATATATTGGGTATGACCATGAAGGAAGCGTGTGAGAAGCCTTCAAGCAAATAATATTGAACAACTTGATAAGGATCGAGATGTTCCAAATGATATTAGATCAATTCTAAACAAAAATGTATTTGACAAAAAATATCTAGCCTCCGAAAAAAAGTGAATAAAATAATCCATTCTTGTGAAAACTTAGAACTCTAAACTAAAATAATGATACCATAATCGCATGTTACCTGGGAAGGTTGTAAGATATGATGTATAAGTAAGATACCGTATTTAACTATTTAAAAGTCTTTGGATAAAACTTAACAACAAAATTATTTGGGCCTATGCTCAAAATGGAAAATTTCTCAAAATGGAAAATTTTGTATTACTTAATGCAAATCAAGACGTTAAATTTTGTTATCAAACATACAAGATTGGGCTAAATCTCACATCAAGAAATTTGTGAATGTTGCAGCTCACCTTGTGAAGGTCAAGATGACCTATGTGAAAATCTGACCCATATTAGTAAGGATGATGTACAATCTCATATCGATTGAGAGAGTGAAAAATATATAGTTTATAAGTAGAATTCTTTTCCTTACCTAGCACAACGCGTTTTGGGCTGACTTAAAAACAAAATTGTGTAGATTTTTATATAAAGCAACCAATATTGTACTAGAAGAAATAAAATCAATAAATGGAAAATGGTAACAAGGGACAATAATCAAATTAGTGTAGTAGTAATTGTTAAAGCTTGATAGGGATATGAATAATATCTTTGAAATTAAAATTCCCATTGAAGGAATTTCTTAGAATCACAAATTAAATTTCTTTGGAAGTAAGCAATGATTTAAGAATTAAAACACCAAAATTGAAGATTTTAAGCTCAAAATTAATTTCTATGGTCACCATAAACCATATGAATTTTTACTAATTTAAATAAAAACTAAAATAGAGACGAGGGATGGGAAAAAGATGTTTGAAGGAAGATGGATTTCGCTTCTTCTAACCATAAAAATGGAGCATTTTTCAAATCATCTACTGCGTTTCACCTTTTCATTACCTCTACCATCAACAATGGCGGACGTAACTGGTAACTGTAGTTTTCAAAAGCCAGATGAAGACGACGATGACGAGGAAGAAGAACTCTCACTCTGCGATCTCCCTTTGAGCACGGACGAAAATAATGACTCCCAACTCAAGGAACGGTATTTTTCTCCGACGAGTCCCCATCTCTTTGAGTTCTTCACCGGAGATGATCTCCATTCTCGGGCATTTCCCGCCGAGGAATTACTCTTCGGCGGAAAACTCGTCTTCCTCCATAAAAATTGCGATCGATCTCTCCCTGTTCAAACAAAGCAGCAGACGAGAATTCCAACGGTCAATAACAATGTCAGGAAGAAAATTCCGTCGGCGGAAATCCAAAAATTTTGCAGTAATTCTAATTCCATGGCGTCACAGGCAACTGGGAAAAAGCTGACGGCGAAGCCCCGGTGGTACTCGCCGGTGAAGTTACCGACGGAGATAGAACCAAAAAAAGTGAAAGGCCAGCCAGGTCTTTCCAATAGATCAATGAAGAAGATGAAAGAAAATGAGAACTTTCTGGTCAACCGGAGTTCCGGCAAAGTGTCGTGGAAGATAAACAGACTCCTGAGCTGTAAGAGCCCTGCCAGCACCGATGTAACGGCGTTGATGTCAACTTAAATCTTTAGCATCCAATAGATAAATAAAATTAAGTAATATATAAATAAACTGTGTGTTTGGAACAAAAGCAACGTCAAATCAATGGATTTTGATTTCAAGATTCTAAATTTTTAGGGTTTATACTTACAAATGAATCATATCATCATATCAATTTGCCTCATTTTTCTGGCAATTTGGAAAGTCAGCAAAGAGTTTGATGTAACTTTTGCATTTTGAGGGGATTTAAGTTCTACTTGTTAGATAGGTGGACTTGAGATATTCCCTCGACACCTTGTAATTTAGGCGAAAAAGACACTCCAACTCGAGCATTTGAGCTTGCAAATTAAGCTCATGCTACTCTATAATTCGTCTACTCCATGACTTCCGCACTCAAGTAAGGACGATAGAGGTAATGCTCCGTTGACACTCAAATTTCACGCCCTAACATGATACTTGCGTGTCGTACATTCATTGATAGAATTGCTACAGTATAAAACAAATATTTTAAATAACATATTATATAAATCAATTGAATGAGTGACACGCAAGCACCTCCAGGGTGCAGAATTAGAGTGTTCACATAGTATTACTCCATAATGATATGCACAATAAGTGCTCTATTTCTTTCTCTATTGGACTCTTTCTCTTCTTTCTCATTGGGAAAGATTTTTCCAACATATTATTGGTATATTAACACATATTTTATCAAATACTATACTGTCATAAATTACTCGACCACTTAAAAATATGTGACAATGATTTCTTATCTAATTTACATTTTCTTACATAAAGCGTGATAATAACTCGATAGTGCATACCTCGATGACAGGAGTACCGAGCTCAATTCAATTGAAGGCCGAACTTCAAGATATCTTAGTTCACAATCCTTTGAATTGCAATGGTTGATCCATACTGTGGAAATCGCAACAATAGACAGCAAAATGCACTGCAAACTCAATACAAATTCCTTAACTAATTACAAACTAATGTTCTATCTCTTGAATGTATTAATGTTTGATTCAAGCCCAATAGGGGTATTTGTACCTTCATAAGTAAGCATATGATATGAAAATTGAGAAACCTTCTTTAGTCACTACTACAGATATGATTGGTATAAAGAAATTACATTCTTAAGACATGATTAAATAAATTTAAGCAGAAAATAGAATCAATTCGAAGACATACTCAGATCATAGTTGAGCTTGGCAGTAGGTCGCTCATAAGTTCGCCCTTTTTGCCAAATGGTAAAATGACATTATCTAATCCTTCGTGATATTTCAGGTCATGTTAATCGCCGACCTTACATTTCTACCAGTCTTCCTAATATGTTACACTATATCATATTTACCGTCCAAACACCTTATAAAATAAGCAAGGTTTATCTTTGAGCTATAATATCTTTGAGCTTTAATTGTATTGATACCATAAATACAATTGATTCTACCAAAACAAGTCTTTCTAATTTAAATGAATAATCTTCTCTCATTCTCTATTTCACTGTATCTTGATGAAGTATGACAAGATGGAGATTTTTACACCAACAGATACACAACCTTTGAAAGCAATAAATTTCATTTGAACAGAAATTTATTAGTATGGAGTTCCATTTCAATTAGGTTCTCATCCAAAACAATATTGTCATTTAAAACCTTTTTGCCACCAAAAGATATATCAACTAACACTCAAATTACCATGAAAGAAAAAATTAGTAGGGTTGTACAACCTGTTTTGCTTGAATCATCTCGTCAAAAAGAACGGTTCCTTCCAAAACCATCATAGCATCAATTCCCAAACTCAGTCCTATGAATCAATGAGTAGACTTATTAAAATAATATAACTGATTACATTAACATTATCTAAAAATCATAACGGATCTTATACAAATATCTAACTTAAAGGCCAATCTAATTCAACTGAAGACAAAAAAGAAGATCAAGGTTAAGGCCCGTAGTACTAAATTAGATAGATTTTCAAGCAAAGGGAGGAAACATGACAAAACATGCATACATGACGTGTCGACGTGTTTTACCAAACCAATGACCATTTTATCGAAACCTCACACAATATGCACTTAGAACAGGAGATTATTACATACATTAAATTTAATGTAAGGATCATTTCAAACTATTAATACATACAACTATACCAGGACAATCAATGCTCAAATAAAAATTATGTACTGCTATGTATATATTCAAGAATAATTTTGCTTAAGGAGTAATACCAAGATTAAACTTTTATGGGAGTGTGTAAAGAACTTTTTGAATGTTGAACGAGAATTGTGCTTCTCCCTCATGCTCCATAATAACAACATTGTCTCAGATGATATATTGTCAGTGTCAACCATTTCTAAAATGTGGTCTTGCAATTTAAGAAATTACTAGACCATTTGAGCCACTTTTCTTAATTTCAAGACAGCACTCTTTCTGGTTTTGTAGGTAGATACGATTACAATCATCCCTTTAATCATTTTAATGTCAAATGTAACAATTTTTTTAAACAGTCGAGATCCAATAATCTGAATCTCAATGAACAAACATGACCAAACATGGAATACCAGTGACAAATATTTACACAAAGTTGTTCTTTCTTCATACACTCCAGCATGCATGTAAAAAACATTTGACATGTGTCTCTAACACGTATATGGTTTTTCCCTAAGATATCAGTGTCTTCAACTTGTAAATGGTATTAACTTAATTACCAACACATCACAGGTGTCTCCAACATGTATATGGTTTTTCCCTATACATCCGTGTCTCATCACATACAACAATGACAAAGAAAAACGTGATAGGAAAACCATATTTAAAGAAGAAAATGACAAAATAAATATCTAAATAAGCATACAGAAGTTGCTCGAGTATGTATCGGCCATACTTGAGCAACTAACATCACTGTCGACTAGGTTGCAGAGAGACAAAGTGTCTTTGTCAAAGGCAGCAGGAAAAACAAAAACAGAGGAAGAGCAGTTGTTGGAGGTGAGAATCGGGTCTCACCGTGCATGGACCTTCGGCGACATAGTGAAGACCCGTGAGGAGATGCACCGTGCAGGGACGTTTGGCGACAAGGAGAGGGTCGGAGGAGAACCGCGAAGTGATGGGCCGGCGCGAGAAGACCTCGCGTACACCGGGGACAAGCAGCGACGCGGTCTGACAGTCGGTGAGCTGCGACTCTGGCAGCTGGAGATGCCGGTGTTCGCGGACGGAGACCCAGACAAGTGGGTTTTTCGTGTGGAGCGATTCTTCAGTATCCAGGGCTGGAGTGAGGGAGAAAGAATGAGTACAAGGCCTATGTATTTGGAGGGGGAGGGTTTGGCGTGGTTTCAATGGGAGGAAAGCCGGAAATTGTTTCGGGATTGGACAGATTTTAAATTTCAGATATTAGACCAATTTCGAAGAATGAACTTTATCCGAGCGTTTTTTGGCCCTTCAACAAGATGGATCTGTAAGAAAATATCGACAAGAATTTGAGAAGTTATCATCGCTTTTTCAAGATATACCCGAACACATGTTGGAAGCCCAATTTGTAAATGGATTACGAGCACATATTCAGGCGGAATTATTAGTATTTAGACCAACTGGGTTGAGACAAATCATGCAAAAAGCTCAACAAATTGAAGATAAAATTGACATGTATTTAACTGATAATGAACTCAAGGATTAAAGAGAAATTAGCACAAAAAATCATACACCTTGAAGACAAGGTGCATCTTTGGGCAGGCAGTACTGATACGTCTCAAAATATTAGCATTTAATATTTAGTAGTGTTAGTTAGTAGAAGGGAAAATGTTAGCATTTAATATTTAGTGGTGTTAATTAGTAGTGAGGAAAATAAATAAAGGGGACAGGGGGTTATTTTGGGAGAGATCGAGGAAGGGGAAAGGGAAGATGCATTGAGAATACAGAGTGAATTGTGAGAGAGTGTAGACCTCTCAAAAGTCTGTGTGGGAGAGAGCAGATCTCTTGAAAGTCTGTAACATTTGATTTTCTGTATTCCTATTTTCTGCCAACTACAGGAGTTATATCAGATTATTACATACATTAAATATAATTAAAACAACAATAAATATTGATAGCTTGAATGCCTGAGGGTGATGCCATAGTTTCCACATGTCTACAAAGAACTTAACAATCATAGTTCAAAGTTATATTTGCACAAAATAGTCACCTTGAGCTCATATGCCATTTGCTTATTGTTGGTGTTTAAATCACCGAACTTAATAGCAATCTTAGCAACGACACTCTTTTCTCATAACTTTAAGATGCCAGCCTCCAAATGAAAGGGCTAGAAGCTCTCGCTTCTAGCTACTTCGCCTGCTTATTATTATGGCAGCTATGTTGGTTGGCGTGCCTTGATGTCTTCTGTTTCTACCTTTCAAATATCACACAAAAATTTTCTATTAATAAAAGTGAAAGTAAACATCAATATGAGTAACAAGGAAATTATCATTTTTGATTTGCTAAACAAAAATTTATATTAGATAAAGATAACCACAAAATGAAGAAAAAGAAATTTTTCAAATATCCAAATTCAAATAAACTAGCTGGTATCTCTTTCAAATTCAAATATTGAAGAAAAAAGGCACAACCTTAAATATTCAGAACCACATACCAATTTTTGTTTAAAAACAAATTAAATAATCTCTCTAAGGCTATACATTCATGGAAATTATACTTAAAAAAAATGAAGAAATGATGCCGATGGTTCAGAAAATCTTTTGTTACTTATTAGAGACATCTCTATAAATGGCAAGGAAACTATAATAATCATGCACATTGTCAATAAGAACAAATGAAAAGTAGCATACAAACACCTTATCCAAAACAAATTAATGCATAAACATACGGAGAACAAAATGGGTAGGAAGGGGCAAAGCTATATTCCTCAAGTATGCTAGTTCATCAAATCATTTAACTTCGAATTAGCCTGAGGAGGACATCATCTATATGGAGGCCTAAAACCAATCAATGAATCTAGGTCCTATGCTGTCCAATAGTCTATCTGCCTCACTCTCATAAAGGAACCCGCTCCTTGAAGTACAATTGAATTTGTCTAAGAAGAAACTATCTTCCACCACTATCATTTCCCCACATCATTTCATCTAAATGGCTCTCATTTGGTCATAAGTAGAACCGCAAGAAATATTGATAGCTTGACTGCCTGAGGGTGATGTCATAATTTTCACATTTGTCTACAAAGAATTGAACAATCATGGTTCAAAGTTATATTTGCACAAAACAGTGACCTTGAGCTCAAATGGCATTTGCTAATTCTTCGTGTTTAAATCACGGAACTTAATAGCAATCTTTTCCCATAACTTTAAGATGGCAGCAGTCAAGCCTTGAAGTCTTCTACTTCTACCTTTCAGATATAAGACAAGAATTTCCTACTAATCAAAGTGAAAGTGCACATCAATATAAATAGTAAGGAAATTATCATTTTTGATTTGTTAAACAAAAATTTGTATCAGATAAAGATAAACACAAAATGAAAAAAAAGAAATTTTCCAAATATCCAAATTAAAATAAACTCGCACTTACTTATTTCAAATTCAAATATCCAAGAAAAAAAGCACAACCTTACATATTCAGAACCACATACCAACTTTTGTTTAAAAAAAATTAAATAATCTCTCTAAGGCTATACATTCATGGAAATTATACTTAAAAAAAGAAGAAATGATGCCGATGGTCCAAAAAATCTTTTGTTTCTTATTAGAGACGTCTCTATGAATGATAAGGAAACTATAATCATGCACATTGTCAATAAGAACAAATGAAAAGTGGTGTACAAACATCTTATCCAAAACAAATTAATGCATAAACATACCGAGAAAAAAATGGGTAGGCAGGGACCGAGCTATCTTCCTCAAATATGCTAGTTCATAATCATTTAGCTTCGAATTAGTCTGAGGAGGACATCGTCTATATGGAGGCCTCAAACAAATCAATGAATCTAGGTCCCAAGCTGTCCAATAGTCTATCTGCCTTCCTCTTATAAAGCAACCCGCCCCATAAAGGACAATTGAATTTGTCTAAGAAGAAGCTACTTGGTACTAATCTTCCACCATTATCATTTCCCCTCATCATTTCATCTAAATGGCTCCCATTTGATATAGTTCGACAAGTCCTCTGTTTAATTTCCGAGGATGAAGTTTCTCATCTATAAACTCGTGGATGCCTTTTGCATTTAGTTTCAAAAATCGACTGATGATTGCTTCCTCGTAAATTACAAGCACATCAATCTTTCTCCAAAAAACTACGCCTCCTGTCTTCAGCTGTCCAGGAAAATAATAAGAAAGGAACCAGGATATTAAAAAAGAAATGGAGAATGTATAATGAACGGAATCTAATCCGAAAAGTTGGAGAGAAAATGGATTTTAACCAACCATAGCAAAATGACTATGAATCAGAACCAACCATGATTCCCAGCAATTAAATTCTCCAATATGCTAAAGTAATGAGTAAACTAACTGATTGGAACTTTGAATTGATCTAGTTTGTGCTTCTTTTCTTCTAAGATAATGGATGATGGAAAGTTTAGGCAGAGAATTAATAGATTTGACTAATAAATTAGTACTCAATCAATCGCCATTAATGGTGAAAATCTTGTAGCCACTTTAGGGTTAGTTATGAACTAGCATTATCTCTTCAAAATTCAAGAAAAAGCATTGAACTATCTTCCTTTCCACCATCGTCAAGATTTCTCAACAATTGTGTTAACAAAGATATCGATTTTGTCTTCAAACTTATGCTATTTCTTGAAATTTCCAACTCAAAGTTCATATGACAAGCAATATTAAGCAGATTTTCTAATTGAAAAAAGAAATTCTTGCGAAAATTCGAACAAACCTCCACTATTTCTTGCGTTCTATCAATATTCTGGCCCAACGGAATATCCAATTTCACCATGGCAAGCTCATTTCTCTTCCAGATGAGTTTGATTTCATCAACAACAGCTTGAGTCACTCCACCTCGTTTTACCTTCACCCATAGTCTCATCTTTGCAGTTTCAGCTCTCAATCTCTCCACGGAGCTGCTGGAACTTTTACGGCAGCATTGGAGGATGAAGAGCTCTGAAATTATCAGAGTATGCTAAGGTAGCGAGGATTGAGAAGGAAACATGAGGATTGGAAGGGTGAGCTGGAGTAGATATTTGCAGAGATTTTGGTTTCGAAGACAATGAGATGGATATAGAAAGATAGTACAGGCATTGGTTTCCACTGTAATGGCGGCTAAGCAGTGAGAGAGAGAGAGAGAGAGAGAGAGAGAGAGAGAGATTTGCTGAGCAGATGAAGACGGTGCTGAGGGTTAGAATGGAACGGTTGGGTTTGGGTTGATTATTCCAAAGTCCAGGGTTTATTTTGTTAATTAAAAAATATAAGACTTCCTATCCATTTTTTGTCGTCTTCTATGTTTAGCTTCAATTAAGAATATAATATTCTTGCCGGCTTTAATGGCTTCCCACAGAACTCAGACGTAAACCAGTTGATTAAACTACAAAAGCTTGGAAACCAGTACTTGATATTAAAACTCCATTTATAAGTTTTCTTCTAGCAGAGACTAAAGGGAATGGCTTCCAAAGAAGAAACCTAATACAGTTGAGAAAATCAATATTTTTCTGTGAATCCTTAAACAAACTTATGTACTTTTCAATCCTCGTCATGGTTAGTGAGTAACTGCACTTGTATTTGAATCATTATCTACAGTGCCGCCATTGTTATCATCCTCAACCTTGGCCAGAGCAAAGCAGAGATCTGATAACCCCCTTCTTTTTCTTTCCTCTACCCGAAACGCCCACAACTGAACTCTATCGCCCTCCTTCAGTTTATTCTCCGCCACCAATTTATTCCAGTTTTCTATCAAATTATAGACGAAGTTTTTGTTCATCTTCCACATTTTCAGACAAAGATTCAGTTCTTCCAGACGTGGGTCTATCACCATAACCTCAATTCCCCTAATATTTTTCTTATTTTCCATGCGTTGACTCATAATCGTCTTCTCTGTTTCGTAGAGAAACTGTGTTTTTGTTTGGCGAACGGGAATGGAGAGGCGAGAATTTCCCTTGTTGAGATCAGTTTGACGAAGCTGTTTTTCAATGACAAACGCAACTCTCTCCCCTCCCATTCCTATTATCTTCTCCGCCGTGGCTTCTGCCATTACGGGCACTTTTATGGCATTTTTCTGCTTCTTCTCCTTCGCCTTCGAGTTCTGCGTCTTCTTCTTTTTGTTGCTTTTTGGAGTCTTTGCTATTGGGGATGAGAATTCACGCTTTCTCTTCTTGAAAGGAATCTTCTGGTTCAACTCCCACAGTTCAGGAGCAAGAACAGACAATAAAGTTTCAAACCGAGATTCGCCCAACACACTTTCCTCAGACACTCCGAATTCATCTCTCTCCTTCTTCAACGGCATTGCTTCAGTAGCCCCTAAATTCAAATTCCTCTTCGTCTTCTTCTGATTCTGTTCAGTGGTGAATAAAAATTCAGTTTTTATCTTCGTCAATGGAAGCCTCTCGTCGAGCTCTGACAATTTGATAGCGACAGACGCTAAAAAATCCAACGGAGACTCGCCCATCATCCTTTCCTCCTGCAACATTCTGCCTCGAACCGACCTTTTCTTTCTGGGTATCGCAGAATTCATCATGAACCATTCTTCTCTCACTTGCTCATCGCAACGCTCCTCAAACCGAGAAAACCCATCAACAGTAAAGGCGTTCTCCTCCATTGCTCTTCTGAATTTCAGAAATCAGACGAAAAACAGAGCAACAAAAGAACGATTGTTTCAGTCGAGAAACAAAACAGAGAAGCGAGAGTGGAGAGTTCGATCAAGAAAATAAGCAGAGCGGTTATTAGAAGCAGTGCAGAAATTATATATAAGGTGAGATGATCACTCACCTTCTTGGAAAGTTGACTAAAATCTTCGTGACCGTTGGCTGAATTCCCTCCAAAAGATCATATTTTCCCGCTGGAAGAGAATATATTTCCTAATTTGAAGAGGATATGGAAGTTCTTGAACTCCAGTCCATCCCGTAATTCACTCGAACATATATTGTTCGTCGTTTCGACGCAGGTTGTCTCCAACGGTAAACTCCACTTACCAAAACCCCAGCTCTGTCTTTGTTGTTGTCGTTCTTCTTCCATACTGGAAAATATTATTATTTAATGTTTATAATACATTTTCATTTGTCAAATTTAAAATTTTACTAATTAATATTATGATGAAAAATCAAAAAATAACTAAAAATGATTATCTATCCGCTCGAAGAAAAAATGTATTAATTAATACATTTTCATAGGTAATACTTTAAAATTTCATTAATTAATAATATATAAAATCATTTAAAAATTATTTATCCTCTGAAAGAAAAAAAAATTTAGATAGAGAAATCAATTATATGGTCAAGAACTAATTAGAATTTAATATTTGGAAATTTTAAAATTTTAATGTAAGTTAGAGTTTAATTGTTAAGTAAAATTAGATAATTAGTAATTTACATTTGGACTTGTTATAATTTAATGTAGAATAAAAAAACATAAAGTCTTTTCATATTTTTAGAAGTGAAATTAACAAATCAAATCCTATAGTTGAGGCTAAGAAACATGACAAACTTTCAAGAATTTTTGTTAATAATTAAAACCTGAAAAATGAACGACGCAAGCCTTCTTAGTTCACTTCATGTTTTCCGTCCAAAATTGCAATGACAAATAGTGCAACCATTAATGGCAGACTTCGTCCCTACAATGACACCGCTCTATTTCTTCTCTACAATTCTGGTTTCTCTCTAAACTATCAGTTTTTCTCTGCAACCCATGAGTCCGGTTCAATGAATCTCTAATTCTCAGGCAAAGCTAACATTAATTTCTACAAATAAAGTTTCTTCTTCTTCACCTCTCTCTTGCTACCTTTCTCCTTTTTTTTTTCACAGATGTAGAGTCATTTTTCAAAAACCCATGATTAATTTAATCAAATATTTTAATAAATCAGTAATGAAAATGAAATCGAAGAACACAAATTTTATGTTTGAACAAACATGGTCGATCTAGATTGTCAGAGAGACATCTGTCCTAAGCGAGAGACATCTGTCCTAAACTAAGAGATGTCCTTTTTAAGCTGAAACGACGTCGTCTTTGTCCGTTTTAAGTGAGAGACGTCCGTTACTAACTGAGGGACGTCCCTTTTAAGGTGGGAACGACGTCGTTTTTGTCATTTTAAGCGAAAGACGTCTGATTTTGTCATTTTTAATATAAAAATTTGAGTGAATTAAAGATTGATAATTACTTATGTTTTATTATATAATAAGGTGAATTTAAAATTAAAAATTCTGTACCCAGTTATAAATTCAAATATGAGGCAATTAATCTTAACGTAATTAATATTGATATTAATCTTAATTTAATTGTTCAAATATAAGCTTAAATATTCAATCATACACTAGAGTATCTATATCAATTGTAACTTTGATATGAAACTAAAATTTCTAACTATGATGAATGTTTTGGCCATGGATATTGTCTACTGTCTCGAATTTCAATCTAAATAAAATTTCGGGCAATTATCAATATAGTTTCTGAAATATGAAAATTTCTTTAACTGATTCCTTAAACTTCAAATTTTAAATTTTGACACTTCAATGCTTAAATCATTACCATCCAACACATTCTCTTCGTTACTCCATTAAAAATTGAGCGGGCGGTAATCGATTTTCATATTTTTATCATTCGTTACACGTTGAGTTCGCGTGCAAAATATTTTTATGTTCGATTATGTTCTAAGCTTGAATGAGACAATAAGTTGTAATATCCCGTATTTTCCTAATTTCTAAGAAATTGTAATTTAATTTTCTTAAGTCGAAAAATGACGTTTATTGAGGTTAACTACATCATTTATGTGTTGTGTGATGATTGATTATGAATTTGAGTAATTTTGGGTTGAATTTGTTATGGAAATTAGTGGGATTTAGGGTTGAGGACGCGGAGGATGACATTCTGGCGTCCTTATTGTCAACTGTGTTTTTGTGGACGCAGCGAATGCCAAAGTGCAGAGTCCGATTTGAATCTATAATGTTCTGATATGTAGCGGACGACATATGCGGACGGGGCGGACGCTAAATGGTAGCGTTCGATATGAATCTGTCTTCAATTCTGGTGCAATGCGGACGGTGTGGACGGTGAATGGCGTCCGCAATCTCGGGTTTTTGTCTAAGAATGTTGTGCTGCGGACGATGAGGACGCAAAGGATCCGTCCTCAGGCGTCCGGAAGTACACAGATTCGCGAGAAATCTGTTTTTAAACTGTCTCTCTCCACTTTCTCCCATTTTCTCTCCACTTTCCCCCATATTCTCTCCATTTCCGCGACAGCCATCCCCCACCCCATACTAAACCGACCCTCTCCAGCTAGTTTAACGGTTTATTAATGTCCATGGTGAATGGTTTTTTAGGTTTTGGGTATGTTAAAATTGAGTATTGTGAGAGTGTGCTGAAAATTGGTTTGAGCAATTCACACCTCCGATTTTCCAAAGCAAAGAAGGTAAGGAATTGTGTGTCTTGGCAATCAAAAGCCCTACCCACAAGTATTATGTTTGTGTTTTCTTGATTAGCTTCTGTGATAGTTTTTCCTTGATTGATTATTGACTGTTTATTTTCTTAGTTGTAGTTTTGCTTATTGTAGAATTGTCTTTAGTTTATTGCATGTAACTCCGTTTGGAGTTTGGGAATCTGGATAGGATTAGACGTTTTATTTATTTGTTCTCTTGTTAATCATCTTGCAAAGTTGGTTGTCAAATCTCTGAGCATGTTATACGTTTTAGTTGATAACTCTTGAACAATGTTTGAAATTCATGACTTCTATTAGGTATTCATAATCTGTAATGAATTGCTAAACTATAGTAGTTTAGTTGTTAAATGTCAAGCATGCTATATTTCTCTCATTATTTTGTATTGACAAGTATTGAAGTATGTTGAATATCGAATGATCAATTAACCTAACGTTAAGTTAAAACACGAATTTGACATAATAGCCAGATCTCAAGCATCCTAATTCCTTTAGAGTTTGTTTAATTCTTTTAAATTGCAAGAATGTATGTATGTTCTATTTATTGATAATCAACATGTTTTAATTATAGTAAATTCATTGTTATTTCATTGTAGATTCGTAGCTATTGTTCGTTAATTCATAAGCATGATCGTATTATTTAGTTCTCTAAATTACTATTGTCTTGTACTGTAAATCCTGAATCTTGTCAGTTTATTTTGATAGCATTTTAATCAATTATTAATTTGATGTTAATCTCTAATAGATCTTGAAGTATATGAATTAATTGCTAAGCACAAATCTCGTGTTGTGTGAATTTCTTATTGGATTGTAGTTCGATTTAGTGATTGTTTGTATAGATTAATTTTGTGGTATCTTGGATGTTTCCTTGAATAGATTGCTTGCTAGAGTCATTAGGTTAAGGGTTCATGGTCTTAGAAACCCTTAGGAAATACCACAATTGGGTTGGTATTCATGATGTGAGCTAATATGATTAATAATGCACGTAAGGGAATTAGTGGCCGAGTAAATGGTTCGGATCTAAATGGTAGACTCGGTAAACCAAATGTAAGATCTTCCCGTTCAAGGGATAGATAAGCTTGTCTACTATAGGGTGTTAGATGCCGAGTTTTCCCCCCATTTGCCTATAGGGTGCCCTAATCTCCCAACTCGATCTACGAGTAAGAAAGATGTAACAGTGAATAAAGAACGGTTGTGTGGATCTCTTTCCGACATAAGCAGTTAGAGGCATTTGTTGTGCTTTGTTTGTTTTCCAATTCCTTACTAAGTCTTTTTAGGCTTATAGTGTCTACTTTTGGTGTAGGTGATTTTAACAAGTTGATTAGTCCGGGACCGAATGAAGAAGTGTTCCTTGTGGAGAAAGCGAGTTATCTGGCAAAGTAGACCTGTGAGGTCGTGGCTCTCCAAAGGAAAAAGAATTAAGTTGTTTTCTTTTAAGTTTGATTTCAATGACAAACGTTTTAATTAAGTTGTTCAAACGTTTCCTTCGATTTGTAAAACTAATTTCTGCTTGGACTCTGATAAAGTTTTTAATTAATAAATGCTTTTTGATTATTTAATCTCTTCGATTTAAAAAAAAAATTTTATTCCACTAAATTTTAAGTAAAGAAAAAGAATTTTAAATTGATAGGTCATCACATAAGTTATTGGTACAAGTCCCAAATATATGTTTACATGAACACAAATATCTCTATCTTTCTCAAAAATAATTGCAACACTATTGTAAAATTAAACCAAAGCTGCACATTGTATTGAAGAATTTATGAAAAAGCTACATGACCCAAAAAAGCATTATTCCAATCCTAGAAGCTACTTTCTTCTTAAAGCCTATTGTTTCTTTCAATACGCCTAGACTTTACACTCACTACATTATTCCAAACAATTCTACAGACAGTAATGTTCATTCATATGGTACCTGAAATCTACCTTACCTGAGGCATCCTTTCAAACATTGCAGCGAGGCTCTAGCAACACTTTGGCTCAGCCTAAAATGTCTTCGTCCATTGCACTCATCAGCTCGTTTATCACCAACTTTACCCCATTATCACACGATGCCAAAACCAAATTGACAATCCTTCTTTGTTTATCTTTATACTCTACGGCCAGTTTTACATCCCAACTCAGAGAGCATCTGCTAGAAATATAAATTTCATTAAAAAGAAGAAACACCAGGCGGGTGTAAATCAGCCAATGATGTAGTTGACTCCTTACCTGTCTTCATCTGAAACCTCAAGCTTATCCATCATGCCCTCGAATAACAAAGAAAGGTTTTGAAGAAATTCTATTTCATTCTCGAGATTCCCGTGAAGCTTTCAAAATTACAGACAGCAAATGATGAACCCAAAAAATGTTTTTAGATAAACTTGAACACAATTGAAGCAATAACCAAGAAAAATGCATGGAATTATGCGAAAATTACCTTGGATTCAACATGCTGCTTTGAGAATTGAGCTTTATATAAACAGTCCAACAAAGGTGAGGGCAGACCATAATGGAAGATACTATGGTTATTTGAAAACCAAGTTCCCCTCATCATGTGAGTAATCCAATCATTTGTATCATTGAACTCATCTTCAGCAACATCCAATTCTGCTCTATAGTGAATATAATTTCATCAATAACCGACAAAACATTCATGTTCAAGTTTTAATTAAACGTGACATGAAACAATAGATCAAAAGTATGATAATTTAATTTAAATTTTATTTGAAATGAAATTGCATAAATCCATTTTAACTTAAATTTTGGTCTATAGTAAATATAATTCTATCAATAATCAACAAAACATTCATGTTCAAATTTTTATTATACACGACATGAAGCAATAGATCAAAAGTTTGATTATTTAATTTTTCAAGTTTATTTAAATGACATTGTATGAATCGGGATTAAAGTTTGATTACTCTTACATCATATGGAAGGATAACAATTTAATATTTCAACACAACATAACAAGAACTCACCTAGAGGAATAATATCATAAGGATTGTCTCCTTCGGGTATAAATCCGTAAAAGTTAATGAGCTCAGCACTAGAAAAGCGTCCATAGCTAAGACAACATTGTTCGCCTGCATAACATGGCCTCGAAAGACAAAATTTCAAAGAATTCGTCGTCGAATCTACTTTTCCATATTGCAAAATGTGTGTATTAAGCTGCAAAGGCAACAAAAAACGGCATTAGAAATTTCACCAAAGAATATTTCTATGGACAATCATTATACAGCTTTCATTCTAACTTATAAAACAAAAGGTCCGCTAGAACACAACTACAAATATTCAACATGAAAATTCTTTACCATCATGAACAACATTTGTCATAGTATTATTAGATATAGGTAGTGATGTGATATGCTCGAAAAGAAAAGGCAAGAACAGTACACTACCATTGTCTCATTTCAACTAGGATTGAAAAAAATGGCTACTTCCGATTTGTTTTGAAGTGAAAGCTTATTTTCATATAAAAAACTTCATTACACCCCATTATTTTGTACAATCATAATATTTGACTTACAAAAATACTTAAACCGTGAACTAGCAGTGTATTGTACTCATATCAATGGAAAATCCATAAGTTTCATCCTATACACAACAGCACGACAAAAAATAAAGTAAGACAGGAGAGGAGAGAGAGAAAAAACGTACTGAATGATTGAGAAATCCAGCAATAGGAACCAAGCAGGTCCTTATAATTCCATCAGGAAACATTATTTTCATGCCGTATGAGTACCAAAGTTCACAAGCCCACAAGAAGTTATCCCATGTGCAAATCTCAACTGGAAATTTGTCTGGATGATTAATGCATAGTGCAGGAAACAACTCATCATATTGTTGACGCAAGTGCTGGGCAAAAATAAATAGCCATAATCAACCAAAAAGATTTTCTATATCTTACAAGGCAGGATACTAACAGATGACAGATCCCATTTCATAAATAAAATGTAAGAATGACCAATAATATTTGTACGGTTCCTCCTATTTCACGGCTTCAGCTAGGATTCTATATCTTTAAATTAAAAAATTACAAAAAGAACACCCATATCTACATGATGCAAGACATGAGGTGACTTTTAGATATGATGGAATGAGAAATTGACAGATTGTGAAGATGAGAAAGAGCAAAAAAATTACGAAGGTAAAGAAATTAAAGGAAGTAAAACGAAAATAAGGTCTAACATCTGACCTTAAGCGTAGGGCACATTAGATAAAAAGTAACTACAAAAGAATGTCTAATAAATGAAGATCCTAAATATATTCTATGAAATGCCATTAATTCTACCATAACAGATCTTAATAATTTAAATGAATAATCTTCTCTTATTCTCTATTTCCTTGTATCTTGTTGAAGTATGACAAGATGAAGATTTTTACACCAAAAGATAAAAAACCTTAGAAAGCAATAAATTTCATTTGAACGGAAATTTATCAGTATAGAGTTTCGTTTCAATTAGGTTCTCATCCAAAACAATATTGTCATTCAAAACCCTTTTGCCACCAAAAGATATATCAACTAACACCAAAATTACTAAGAAAGAAAATATTAGTAGGGTTGCACAACCTGTTTTGCTTGAATCATCTCGTCAAAAAGAATAGTTCCTTCCAAAACCATCATAGCATCGATTCCAAAACTCAGTCCTATGAATCAATGATTAGTACAATTAAAAATAATATAATTGATTACATTAACATTATCTAAAAATCATAAGCTTTTAAAAATTTTGGCAGTTTAACGGATTTTGTACAAATATATGACCCAAAGGCCAATCTATTTCAACTGAAGACAAAAAAGAAGATCAAGGTTAAGACTTGCAAAACTAAATTAGATATATTTTCAGGCAAAGGGAGAAAACTTGACAAAACATACATACATGATATGTCGACGTGTTTTACCAAACCAATTACCATTTTATCAAAACCTAACATAAGATGCACTTAGAACGACAAATTATTACATACATTAAATTTAATGCATGGATCATTTCAAACTATTAACACATACAACTATACTAGGACAATCAAAGTTAAAATAAAAATTATGTCCTGCTTAATATATATTCAAGCATAAATGTGTTCAAGGAATAATACCAGTATTAAACTTTTCTGGAAGTGTGTCAAAAAACTTTTTGAATGTTGAATGAGAATTGTATTTCTCCCTCATGCTCCATAATAACAACATCGTCTCAGATGATATACTGTCACTGTCAACCATTTCTAAAATGTGGAACTGCAATTTAGGAAATTACTAGACCATTTGAGCCACTTTTCTTAATTTCAAGACACCACTCTTTGTGGTTTAGTAAGTAGATATGATTACAATCATCACTTCAATCATTTTAATGTCAAACGTAACAATTTTTTAAACAGTCGAGATCCAATAATCTGAATCTCAACAAACAAAGATCACCAAACATGGCATACCAGTGACAAATATTAACACAAAGCTGTTCTTTCTTCCTACACTCCAACATACATGTCAAAAACATTTCGCTGACAAATATTAACACAAAGCTGTTCTTTCTTCATACACTCCAACATACATGTCAAAAACATTTCGCCTTCAACACGTATATGGTTTTTCCCTAGGATATATGTGTCTCCAACATGTATATGGTATTAACTTAATTACTAGCACATCACATGTGTCTCCAACATGTATATAGTTTTCCCCTAGACATCCATTTCTCATCACATCCAACAATAACAAAGAAAAAGTTATAGGAAAAACATATTTCAGGAAGAAAATAACAAAATAAATATCTAAACAAGCATCCCTGAAGACGTACATAAACATAAGACTACTTAGCATAGTGTCTCTGCTAATAACCCATTTCATTTGTGAATAAACATATTTCAATCAATAATGCATGGTTAAAAAAACAAAGAAGAAGAAGAATCTAAACATGTGGGTTTTAGAAGGTGAAACTCACCATCTTTGATTCATGGACAGTCTCCTCAGATATTATTATAGATAGAGGGATTTCTAATGCGACATCTGCAACAGTCATATTTTCTTTAAATATCAACCCTCTACCAGCCCCTTCAACATCTACAAGTAGAATGTATTAAGCACTTGTAATATGATCTCTCCACATAATCTTTGACACCTTATTTTAAACTCAACTTTAAATTATTGTTTCTTGCCATACTCATCCCCCACCAAAGAAAGGAAAGGGAGCAATACAATCAGTGATTGCATCCATTAATGAGATAAAAAGAAAGAGAATGACTCTTTACCTGTCTTCATCGGAGACCTCAAGCTTCTCCATCAACATTCAATTCTGCTCTATAGTGAATATAATTTCATCAATAACCAATAAAACATTCATGTTCAAGTTTTAATTAAATGTGACATGAAGCAAAAGATTAAAAGTTTGATAATTTAATTTAAAATTTCATTCAAAATGAAATTGCATAAATCAATTTTAAGTTAAATTTTGGCCTATATTAAATATAATTCCATCAATAACCGACAAAACATGTGACATAAAGCAATAGATCAAAAGTTTGATTATTTAATTTTGAAAGTTTATTTAAATGAAAATGTATGAATTGGATTTAAAGTTTTGATTACTCTTACATCACATGGAACGACAACAATTTAATGTTTCAACACGACAGAACAATAGCTCACCTAAAGGAATAATATTGTAAGGATTGTCTCCTTGGTGTATAAATCCGTAAAAGTTAATGAGCTCGGCACTAGAAAAGCGTCCATAGCTAAGACAACATTGTTCGCCTGCATAACATGGCCTCAAAAGACAGAATATCAAAGAATTTATCGTCGAATCTACTTTTCCATATCGCATGATGTGTGGAGTAAGCTACAATGGCTAGTAACTGCACTTGTACTTGAATCATTATCTACAGCGCCGCCATTGTTATTGTCCTCAACCTTGTCCAGAGCAAAGCAGAGATCTGATAACCCGAAACGCCCACAACTGAACTCTATCACCCTCCTTCAGTTTATTCTCCGCCACCAATTTATTCCAGTTTTCTATCAAATTATAGACGAAGTTGTTGTTCATCTTCCACATTTTCAGACAAAGATTCAGTTCTTCCAGATGTGGGTCTATCACCATAACCTCAATCCCCCTCATATTTTTCTGATTTTCCATGCGTTGACTCAGAATCGTCTTCTATATTTCGGAGAGAAACTGTGTTTTTGTTTGGCGAAAGGGAATGGAGAGGCTAGAATTTCCCTTGTTGAGATCAGTTTGACGAAGTTGTTTTTCAATGACAAATGCAACTCTCTCCCCTTCCATTCCTCTTATCTTCTCTGCCATGGCTTCTTCCATTACTGGAACTTTTATGGCATTTTTCTGCTTCTTCTCCGTCGCCTTTGAATTCTGCGTCTTCTTCTTTTTGTTGCTTTTCTTTGCTACTGGGGATGAGAATTCACGCTTTCTCTTCTGGTTCAACTCCCACAGTTCAGAAGCAAGAACAGACAATAAAGTTTCAAACGGAGATTCGCCCAACACACTTTCCTCAGACACTCCGAATTCATCTCTCTCCTTCTTCAACGGCATTGCTTCAATAGCCCATAAATTCAAATTCCTCTTTATCTTCCTCTGATTCTGTTCAGTCGGGAATAAAAATTCAGTTTTTATCTTCTTCAATGGAAGCCTCTTGTCGTGCTCTGACGATTTGATAGCAACAGATGCTAAAAGATCCAATGGAGACTCACCCATCATCCTTTCCTCCTTCAACATTTTGACTTGAGACGACTTTTTCTTTCTGGCTATCGCAGAGGTATCCCAACAAATCATCATCAATCATTCTTCTCTCACTTGCTCATCGCTACGCTCTTCAAATGAAGGAAACCCATATGCGGTAAAGGAATTCTCCTCCATTGCTCTTCCAAATCTTAGAAATCAAACGAAAAATGGAGCAACAAAAGAATGATTGTTTCAGTCGAGAAACAAAACAGAGAAGCAAGAGTGGAGAGTTCGATCAAGAAAATAAGCAAAGCGGTGATTAGAAGCAGTGCAGAGATTATATATAAGGTGAGATGATCACTCACATTCTTGGAAAGTGACTAAAGTCTTCGTGACCGTTGGCTGAATTCCCTCCAAAAGATCATATTTTCCCACTTGAAGAGAATATATTTCCTAATTTGAAGAGGATATGGAAGTTCTTGAACTCCAGTCCATCCCATAATTCACTCGAAAATATATTTTCATCGTTTTGTCTGATTTCTGAGATTCGAAAAAGCAATGGAGGAGAATGCCTTTATTGCTGACGGACTTCCTCCGTTTGAGGAGCGTAGCGATGAGCAAGTGAGAGAAAAATGGTTGATGATCATTTGTTGAGATAACTCTGCAATACCCAGAAAGAAAAGGTCGGCTCAAGTCAAAATGTTGAAGGAGGAAAGAATGATGGGCGAGTCTACGTTGGATCTTTTAGCCCAAACTGCACATTGTATTTAAGAATTTATCAAAAAGCTACATGACCCAAAAAAGCATTATTCCAATCCTAGAAGCTACTTTCTTCTTAAAGCCTATTGTTTTTTTCAATACACCTGGACTTTACACTCACTACATTATTCCAAACAATTCTACAGACAGTAATGTTCATTCATATGGTACCTGACATCTACCTTACCTGAGGCATCCTTTCAAATATTGCAGCGAGGCTCTAGCAACACTTTGGCTCACCCTAAAATGTCTTCGTCCATTGCACTCATCAGCTTGTTTATCACCAACTTTACCCCATTATCACACGATGCCAAAACCGAATTGACAATCCTTCTTTGTTTATCTTTATACTCCACGGCCAGTTTTACATCCCAACTCAGAGAGCATCTGCTAGAAATATACCAGCCGGGTGTAAATCAGCCAATGATGTAGTTGACTCCTTACCTGTCTTCATCTGAAACCTCAAGCTTATCCATCATGCCCTCGAATAACAAAGAAAGGAATTTCATTCTCGAGATTCCCTTGAAGCTTTCAAAATTACAGAAAGCAAATGATGAACCCAAAAAAAGTTTTTAGATAAACTTGAACACAATTGAAACAATACCCAAGAAAAATGCATGGAATTATGAGAAAATTACCTTGGATTCAACCCACTGCTTTGAAAATTGAGCTTTATATAAACAGTCCAACAAAGGTGAGGGCAGACCATAATGAAAGATACTATGGTTATTTGAAAACCAAGTTCCCCTCACCATATGAGTAATCCAATCATTTGTATCATTGAACTCATCTTCACCTCACCATATGAGTAATCCAATCATTTGTATCATTGAACTCATCTTCAGCAACATCCAATTCTGCTCTATAGTGAATATAATTTCATCTATAACCAATAAAATATTCATATTCAAGTTTTAATTAAATGTGACATGAAGCAATAGATCAAAAGTTTAATAATTTAATTTAAAATTTTATTCAAAATAAAATTGTATAAATCGATTTTTACTTAAATTTTGGACTATAGTAAATATAATTCCATAAATAACTGACAAAACATTCATGTTTAAATTTTTATTATACGCGCAATGAAGCAACATATCGAAAGTTTGATTATTTAATTTTAAAGTTTATTTAAATGAAATTGTATGAATTGGGTTTAAAGTTTGATTACTCTTACATCATGTAAAAGGACAACAATTTAATCTTTCAACACGATAGAATAAGAGCTCACCTAAAGGAATAATATCGTAAGGATTGTCTCCATGGGGTATAAATCTGCAAAAGTTAATGAGGTCAGCACTAGAAAAGCATCCATAGCTAAGACAACATTGTTTGCCTGCATAACATGCCCTCAAAAGACAGAATTTCAAAGAATTTGTCGTTGAATCTACTTTTCCATATCACAATATGTGTGAAGTAAGCTGCAATGGCAATAAAAAAAGGCATTAGAAATTTTACCAAAGAATATTTTCATGGACAATCATTTTACAGATTTCATTCTAACTTCTAAAACAAAAAGTCCGCTACAACACAGATACAAATAGTCAACATAAAAATTCTTTACCATTATGAACAACATTTGTCATAGCAGTAGATATAGGTAGTGATGTGAAATGCTCGAAAAGAAAAGGCAAGAACAGTACACTACCAGTCTCTCCTTTTCACTAGAATTGAAAAAAATGGTTACTTCCAATTTGTTTTGAAGTGAAAGCTTGTTTTCATATAAAAAACTTCATTACATTCCATTATTTTGTACAATCATAATATTTGACTTATAAAAATACTTAAACCCTGATCTAGCTATATATTTTACACTCATCAATGGAAAAGCCATAAAATTCATCATTTACACTATGAAAGAAAATCAAGTAAGAAGGGAGAGGAGAGAGAAAAAACGTACTGAATGATTGAGAAATCCAGCGATAGGAACTAAGCAGGTCCTTATAATTCCACCGGGAAACATTATTTTCATGCCATATGAGTACCAAAGTTCACAAGCCCACAAGAAGTTATCCCATGTGCAAATCTCAGCTGAAAATTTGTCAAGATGATTAATGCATGGTGCAGGAAACAACTCATCATATTGTTGACGCAAGTGCTGGGCAAAAATAAATAGCCATAATTAACCAAAAGGATTTTCCATATCTTACAAGGCAGGAAACTAACAGATGACAGAATCCCATTTGATAAATAATGTAAGAATGACCAATAATATTTCTACGGTCTCTCCTATTTCACGGCTTCGGCCACGTTTTTATATCTTTAAATTAAAAAATTACAAAAACACACCCATATCTACATGATGCAAGACATGAGATGACTTTAAGATTGATGGAAGGAGAAATTGATAGATTGTGAAGATGAGAAAGAGCAAAAAGATTACACCGATAAAGAAATTAAAGGAAGTAAATCGAAAATAGAGTCTAACATCTGACCTTAAGCGCAAGGCACATTAGATAAAAAGTAACTACAAAAGAATGTGTAATAAATGAAGATCTTATATATATTCTATGCAATGCCATAAATAAAATTGACTCTACCAAAACAGGTTTTTCTAATTTAAATGAATAACCTCCTCTCATTCTTTATTTCACTGTAACTTGATGAAGTATGACAAGATGGAGATTTTTACAACATATACACAACCTTAGAAAGCAATAAATTTCATTTGAACAGAAATTTATTAGTATAGATTTTCATTTCAATTAGGTTCTCATCCAAAACAATATTGTCATTCAAAACCTTTTTTCCATCAAAAGATATATCAACTAACACCAAGATTACCAAGAAAGAAAAAATTAGTAGGGTTGTACAACCTGTTTTGCTTGAATCATCTCGTCAAAAAGAACAGTTCCTTCCGAAACCATCATAGCATATTCCAATACTCAGTCCTATTAAATCAATGAGTAGTACAATTAAAAATGATATGACCAATTACACTAACATCATCTAAAAATCATAATTTTTAAAAATTTTGGCAATTTAAGGAATCTTAGACAAATATCTAACTCAAAGGTCAATCTAATTCAGCAGAAGATAAAAAAGAAGATCAAGTTTAAAGCCCGCGGCACCATATTAGATATATTTTCATGCAAAGGAAGAAAACATGACAAAACATGCATATATGATGTGTCGATGTGTTTTACCAAACCAGTTACCATTTTATCAAAACCTCACATAAGATACACTTAGAACGGGAGATTATTACATACATTAAATTTAATGCAGGAATCATTTCAAACTATTAATACATACAACTATACTAGGATAATCAATGCTCAAATAAAAATGATGTACGACTAAATATACATTCAAGAATAAATGTGCTGAAGGAGTAATACCAGTATTAAACTTTTTTGGGACTGTCAAAGAACTTTTTGAATGTTGAATGAGAATTGTGCTTCTCCCTCATGCTCTATAATAACAAAAACATCGTCTCAGATGACATAGTGTCACTGTCAACCATTTCAAAAACGTGGTATTGCAATTTAGGAAATTACTAGACCATTTGCTCCACTTTTCTTAATATCAAGACACCACTCTTTGTGGTTTAGGAGGTAGATAAGATTACAATTATCAATTTAATCATTTTAATGTCAATCGTAACAATATTTCAAACTGTTGAGATCCAATAATCTAAATCTCAACAAACAAAGATCACCAAACGTGGCATACCGGTGACAAATATTTCCACAAAGCTGTTCTTTCTTCATACACTCCAGCATCCGCGTCAAAAACATTTGACAGGCACCTCCAACACGCATATGGTTTTTCCCTTGGATATCAGTATCTCCAACATGTATATGGTATTAACTTAATTACCAACACATCCCAGTTGTCTCCAACATGTATATGGTTTTCCCCTAGACATCCATGTCTCATCACATCTAACAATAACAAAGAAAAAGTTATAGGAAAAACATATTTCAGGAAGAAAATAACAAAATCAATATCTAAACAAGCATCCAGAAGACGGACAAAGATGTAAGACTACTTAGCATAGTGTCTCTGCTAGTAACCCATTTCATTTGTGAATAAATGTATTTCAATCAATAATGTAAGGTTAAAAAAACAAAAAAGAAGAATTCAACATGTGGGTTTTAGAAGGCCAAACTCACCATCTTTCATTTATGGGCAGTCTCCTCAAATATTATTATAGATAGAGAGATTTCTAATGCAACATCTCCAATGGTCATATTTTCTTTAGATATCATCCCTCTACCAGCCCCTTCAACATCTCCAGGTAGAATGGATTAAGCACTTGTAACATGATCTCTCCACATAATCTTTGACACCTTAATACAATCAGTGACTCCATCCATTAATGAGATAAAAAGAAAGAGAATGATTAACCTGCAAATAATCATGATGCCAACGAACCAATTTAAGGATTTCTTTCCAGTATTAAAGGATATGTTGAAGAGCCTACTTACATGAAATCAGCAAGTGTGTTCTAACACCAAAACTTTCTCCCCATTGTAGCAAACAGTTTTCATTGGCACAGCTTAGCTCTCTCAAAATTGAAAAGTGAATAACATTCTTCTTCCCGAATTCAGATAGCATGTCAACAACAACCTCTCGTAGCTTTCACAGTATGTTCATGTGAAAAAACATACAACAAGATGCTAACTGCTCGAGAATGGCGGAGACGTCCGCCCGTAATGCTCCCATCTCCATGGACATACCGTCACGTAGTGAACCTATCTCCATTTTCATCTCTGTTCTCATCTCCTCCCGGACCTGCCCCATTCTATCTTCCACTGGGCTCTCCTTACTGTCTCCTCTTCGACCAGCCATCATCACCCAGGTAATCTTTTGCTCTGATACCAATGATACGGGCCTTGTAATTGATAGAACAACAAGAACAAAATAAACTCAGAACCACAATTGCAGACTCTTCGAGAGGTCTGCTCTCTCCCACTCTCACTCTGTGATTTTCGATGTCTTTTCCCTCCCCCAAACATTACAATAAATAACTCATTACATGCATCATTAACTTTTACCAACTACTAACCACAAACACTAACCCAACACCAACCTATTAACATAACTTCTCACTTTCCTCTTCTTTTGTATGTGAATCTTAATGGAGGAGACACATCACATTGTTGTATCAACAAGTGAAAGTGTGGAGTTTTGTGCTTCCACCTCATCCTTGGGACTGTAAAACTCTACAGGTGCGCACACATTTTCTTCACCAAAATATAAATCAACCTGAATACAAAAATTGAAACTTAATGAAAATCCATCCATCTGCGTCATGCAGGCCAAGAACACTTAAGCCCTGAAATCGAAAAGCCACAAGTTTTATACAGACTAACATCACAAATAACTTTAGTTTTTTTCATGTTTTTAAAGAAGAAAGTCATAGAATTACCGTGGTGTAGTACATATATTCCTTCTGTGTAGAGTAATATTTTAAGAGACTGAAATTTACCTCTTCTAAATGCATTATCCTCTCTATTTGAAGCAATACATTCAGAGTATCACTTATTCCAAGAAATGATGAATCCTTTATGCATATTAACTCCTTGGTTTTAAACCCCTTTAATTGTAGCAGTTCCTAAGACAAATATGTAAAGTACATGAATATACAAATACCATGGAACTATCAAAGTAGATTCGAATTTCAAACATAGAGAATCATTTGATCAATTGCCCAAGACTATACGGGCATTAATAGAAAGAATTCAGGTAAACTCCCGCAGAATCTGATCTAATAGTTGAAACCGAGGAATTATTTGCGCTGTGTTTGGTTTCTCACCTTCTTTTTCTTAAAAAATTGGTCACTTTCAGCCAGCTCAACAACAAACGAGCAGTCCATGAGACTCTTTATTGATTTCCAAAAAGAACAATTTCTGTAATTCAGAAAAAGAATCAATATTTGTTCTCAATTAGAGCATGAACCTGTACCAAACAACATTGTCAGTATATGCATGAAATTAGAAAGATAATTTAGTTGGGTTGTACAACTTGTTTTGCTTGCATCAAATCATCAAAAATAATGGTTCCTTCCAAAGCCATCATAGCATCAATTTCAAAACTCAGTCCTATGAATCAATGAGTAGTATAATTAAAAATAATATAACTGATTACATTAACATTATCTAAAAATCATAAGCTTTTAAAAATTTTGGCAGTTTAACGAATCTTATACAAATATCTAACTCAAAGGCCAATCTAATTCAACTGAAGACAAAAGAAGTTCAAGGTTAAGACCCGCAGTATTAAATTAGATAAATTTTCACGCAAAGAGAGAAAACATGCCTACATGATGTGTCGACATGTTTTACCAAATCAGTGATTATTTTATTGAAACCTCACATAAAATGCACTTAAAACAAGAGATTATTACATACATAAAATTTAATTAGAACCAGAATAAATATTGATAGCTTGACTGCCTGAGGGTGATGACATAGTTTTCACATTTGTCCACAAAGAACTTAACAATCATAGTTCAAAGTTATATTTGCTCAAAATAGTCACCTTGAGTGCATATGGCATTTGCTTATTTTTTGTGCTTAAATCGTCAAACTTAATAGCAATCTTGGCAATAACACTCTTTTCCCATAACTTTAAGACGGCAGCCTCCACTCCATGATGTATTCTATTTCTATCTTTTAATTAAATATCACACAAAAAAAATTTTATTAATAAAAGTGAAAGTAAACACCAACATAAGTAGTAATGAAATTATCATTTTTTATTTGCTAAATAAAAATTTATATTAGATAAAGATAAACAAAAAGAAAATTTTCAAATATCCAAATTCAAATAAACTAGCCGTTATGTCTTTCAAATTCAAATATTGAAGAAAAAATGCACAACCTCAAATATTCAGAACCACATACCAACTTTTGTTTAAAAACAAATTAAATAATCTCTCTAAGACTATACATTCATGGAAATTATACTTAAATAAAGGGTAATTATCAATTTATACCTTAAAGCTTGAGGTACTTTTTAACTTACACCTTATAGTTCAAAAATTTTTATCAGACACCTTAAATTTAGCTCCATTATCATCTATCACCCTGCTGTCATAAAATCGTTAAAAATTGTCTATGAATTTCACGATAGTTTCTTCGCTCCCTTCATTGTGAAGAAATCCTACATGACAGAAGACGCTCAGCGATCCCCTGGTCGGCGAAGGAGAACCCTGTTCTGAGCAAACCTCACCGCTTCGGTGAGGGAGTAGAGGGTGAGAGGAGACCAGCCGTCGTCGAAGACATAGCAAGCATTATTCATCCTATGGATTGGGTAATTAGTTTTAGAACTAAAAAAATCGATCAACTTAAGACTAGAAGCATTATTCATCCACCTTCTTTCTCATCCATTCTCACCGGAATTTTGATGAGCTTCCATGGGTGGGTAGAGAATCTTTGGAGAAGTATTTAAAAGGAGCTCGAATTTGAACTTTATGTTTCTTGCAAAATGGAGTCCATAACTGAGCAAACCTCACCGCTTCGGTGAGGGAGTAGAAGGTGAGAGGAAGGAGAAACTTTGGGTAATCAAAGCACAGAACTTTCATTTTTTGCAAATCTTTTGTTTTCTGTTGACTCTGAATTCAAGATTTAATCTTTTTGGGTAAATGAAAATGAACCAAAAAAGACGAGCTTCTTCCGGTGAACGTATTCTTTACAACAACAAATACAAAGCTAGAACCGCCAATAATAACCATCAACACAGTGTTATCACTGTTGGCAGTAGACTATCCGACAAACAAGCTCGCTTGCTATGTCTCCGATGACGGCTGCTCTCCTCTCACCTTCTACTCCCTCACCGAAGCTGTGAGGTTTGCTCATAATGGCAGTCGCAGAGCAGGGTTCTCCTTCGCCGACTAGGGGATCGCTGAGCATCTTCAGTCATGAAGGATTTCTTCACAACGGAGGGAGCGGAGAAACTACCGTGAAAAGACAATCTTTAACGATTTCATGACAGCAGGGTGATAGATGATAACAGTGCTAACTTTAACTTTAAGGTGTCTGATAAAAATTTTTAAACTATAAGGTGTAAGTTAAAAAGTACCTCAAACTTTAAGGTATAAATTGATAATTACCCTTAAAAAAATAAAGAAATGATGCCGATAGTTCAAAAAATCTTTTGTTTCTTATTAGAGACTTCTCTATAAATAGCAAAGAAACTATAATAATTACACAGATTGTCAATAAGAACAAATGAAAAGTCGTGTACAAACATCTTATATAAAAGAAATTAATGCATGAACGTACCGAGAACAAAATGGGTAGGCAGGGCCAAGCTATCTTCCTCAAGTATGCTCGTTCATCATATCATTTAGCTTTGAATTAGCCTGAGGAGAACATCATCTACATGGAGGCCTAAAACCAATCAATGAATCTAGGTCCTAAGCTATCCAATAGTCTATCTGCCTCACTCTCATAAAGCAACCCGCTCCTTGAAGTACATATGAATTTGTCTAAGAAAAAGCTACTTGGTACTAATCTTCCACCACTATCATTTCCCCTCATCATTTCATCTAAATGGCTCCCATTTGATATAGTTTGACAAGTTAGTTTCCGATGATGAAGTTTCTCATCTATAAACTTGAGGATGCCTTTTGCATTTAGTTTTGAAAATCAACTGATGATTGCTTCCCAGGTAAATTACAAGCACATCGATCTTTATCCAAACAACTAGGCCTCCTATCTTCAACTGTCCAGGAAAATAATGAGAAGGAACCAGGATATTGAAAAAAGAAATGGAGAATGTATAATAAACAAAATTAATCCGAAAAGTTGGAGAGAAAATGGATATTCTCCAACCATAGCAAAATGACTATGAATCAGAATTAACCATGATTTCCAGCAATTAAATTCTCCAATATGCTAAAGTAATGAGAAAAATAATAGATTGGAACTTTGTATTGATCTAGTTTGTGCTTCTTTCCTTCTAAGATAATGGAGGATGGACAGTTTAGGCAGAGAATTAATAGAGTTTGACTATTAAATTAGTACTCAATCAATGGCCTTTAATGGTGAAAATCTTGTAGCCACTTTAGGATTAGTTACGAACACGCATTATCACTTCAAAATTCAAGAAAAAGTATTGAACTATCTTCTTTTCCACCATTGTCAAGATTTCTTAACCATTGTGTTAACAAAGATATCGATTTTGTCTTCAACATTATGCTATTTCTTGAAATTTCCACCTCAAATTTCGTATGACAAGCAATAATACTCAGATTTTCTGATTGAAGAGAGAGAATCTTGCAAAAAATGGAACAAACCTCCACTCTTTCTTGGGTTCTATCAATATTCCGGCCCAACGGAATATCCAATTTCACCATGGCAAGCTCATTTCTCCTCGAGATGAGTTTGATTACATCAACAGCAGCTTGAGTCACTCCACCTCGTTTTACCTTCACCCATATTCTCCTCTTTGCAGCTTCAGCTCTCAATCTCTCCACCGAGCTGCGGGCACTTTTACGGCAGCATTGGAGGATGACGAGCTCTCTATCGGTACGAAATTTTCGGAGTTTGCTGAGGTGGTGAGGATTAAGAAGTAAACATGAGGATTGAAGGGTGAGCTGGAGTAGATATGTGCAGAGATTTTGGTTTCGAAGACAATAAGATGGATATAGAAATTTAATATTTAATATTTAATATTTATAATACATTTTCATTTATCAAATTTAATTAATATTATGATAAAAAATTAAAAAAATAACTAAAAAATGATCATCTATCTACTTGAAGAAAAAATAACTAAAATTAATACATTTTCATATATAGAACTTAAAATTTCACTAATTAATAATATATAAAATCATTTAAAAATAATTTATTGAAAGAAAAAGGGAAAATGACAAATCAACCATCGTGGTTTGCGGTCAATGACAAGTCAACCACTGTGGTATGTTTTCTAACAAGTTAACCACCAACGTATGTGAAAATGACAAATGCACCATCGCTGTCCGTAAAAAAAAGCTGATGGCCCCACCATGTATGCCTGGACGCCGCGGCGTCCAGGCAATTTTGGCCTGCACGCCGCGGCGTCCAGGCCAAAATGATTTTGAAATAAAAAAAAAAAAAAAATTTATACTTAAACCAATTTCGCCCAAATTTCAAGCCCTAATCTGCAACTCTCGACAGACTTGCGACGAGGAGTGCGACGAGGAGAGGAGCTGCGTGCGACTAGGAGAGGATCTGCGTGCGACGAAGAGAGGAGAGGAGCTACGTCCGACGACGATTTGAGGTAGATTTGTGTGTATATGTTGATGATTTGAGGTAGATTTGTGTGTATATGTTGATTTGAGGTAGATTTGCTGCGTTTCTTTGAAGTCTCTTTGGCGCCGGTCACATTTCCGCGGCGTCCAGGCACTTTTGGCCTGGACGCCAAAAAAAAAAAAATGGAAAACTAACTGAGACATGTTGTGTGGGTTATTATATTGCAGGTTGGTGAATTACTCTCAACTATCAGAATGCAATCCCGGATTAAGAAATTGACCTCCAAGTGTGGGAAGGCAACGATGGAGGCAGTTGAACCTGTTCAAACTGCGGCGTTCGAAGCCGATGTAGTGGCTGCGGTGGAAGAAACCGCTGAGCCTGAAGAAGGAGAAGTCGGCTGCTCCAACGACCCGATCCAACCCGTTCAAGTGGGTTCAAGGTCGAAACTATATTGGAACCGGAATTGCAAAGCACGGTTCGTAGAAGATATCCAACGCCGTACCATTATTGTGTCCAAGATAGTAGATTTGGACTCATTCGCAGAGATGGGAATTGATCGTATGCTTGAGGCTGCTGGGTTAGCCGGGTTGTGCCGGATGAGGGGCAGTTATTGCGAGCGAGTTATACGATTGTTCTATGCAAATCTGAGCATCTCCACCCAACCCTTAGAGGTGCACACATATATTTTTGGACATGAGGTCAGGTTCACGGCCAATGATGTGAACATTATGCTTGGATGTGTGTTGGAGGAGCCAAGCGATGAATATTATCAGATGTCTCAGGCGCCACCATTCGTCAAACAAGGACGTGGGTTAGAGGTGATTAGATTGTTGCATCAGGATCCCGAGGTTGCCGAGTACAGCAAGCCAAAGGGCAAGGAGTTGAATGCCTTAGCCCGATTGATCCATCTGATAATGACGTACACAATTTTGCCCCGGAATGGGCATCGAGACCTTGTTACCAGCATGGATCTCTACATGCTAGAGAAGGTGTTCACGGGACAAAAGGTGGACATCGGATATATCATCCTGAGCCACATGCAAGAGGTGCTCAACAACTCAGCGAAGTCACTGCCGTACAACTGGCTCATCCAGAGTATCGTTGAGCAGTTAGGGGTCCCCATCCCGGAGACGGAACCTAGAATTGAAGAGTCCGTCAATGACATTTACAACAATTCATTAGTGGACCGAATGGGGATCACCCAAACTGGAGGGGAATGGATGCGCAAGTCAAAGAAGGAAGCAAGACATCCACCCCGGTCAGAGCCAAGGCATTTAGTCCCGTTTCCTGAACAACCTCCTCCTCCTCAGGCATCTCATTTTAGTTCGATGCCTGATGAGACGTTCGCTTGGATGAGCAGGATGGAGGAGCTCCACCATATGTCCATGACCCACATGCAAAAAATGCAAGAGCAGCTGCAAATGCAACAGGTCCAAATACAAGAAGCGGCCAAGCTCGCAGAAGATAGGTGGGCCATAACACAACAATGGCATATGCAATCTGCCGAGTGGCATCGTGACATGGTGGCAGCCCTGAACCCAGGTGACAGGCGATCACCCCATTTTGCATCCGCGTCATCCTCCTCAGACGCACCTGATACGACATTCCGATTGTAAGTTAATTCCGTTGAACGCTAATTCCACTTTGTTACTTTATTTTGTTTCATGTAATGACATGTTTTTAATTGGCAGCAACCCTGTTGGAAGCAGCCAACATATTCCTCCAGCGGTGCCTCTGGAGCCGCCGCCCCTGAGAACTGTGCGCGTGGTATGTCTTTCATTTCCGTATATATGTGTGTTCATTAATGTTTACGCTCACCCTTTTTTGACATTTTGGTTGCAGGCTCATGATTTGATGAGTAAGTTCAAGGATTATTGTCAGGGTAATCTTCGAAGGAACATTGAGACATGCGCAATTCTTGGGGGAAAGCTGACCGACAATGAGTACGTCGTCAGCGAGATCATCTTCCCGGAGCAGAAGGGCACGGCAGATACTGTGAGAGGCCTTCGTTGTGTGCTAGTTTATAAGCTTTTATCTAAGTACTCATCCAAACTTATACGCAATGCTATGCGGTCGACGGCGCAGACGTACATGTGTTCAGACATCAACATGAACACGGTCTACTCACCGTAGGGTGGATTCACGTAAGTATTCAGCTCGCGTCTCCAGTTTACATTGATATCATATAATGCGTTGTTTACATTGCAGACACACCCGAAACAAGATTGTTTTATGTCGTCCGTTGACCTGCACCAGCAATACGCGTACCAGAAATTACTGCCGGAATCCATATCCATTATCGTAGCTCCCACCGACAAACAGCGGTAAGAAGTTTCCCTTGTGTACATTCTTAATATTGCTTTCCACGTAATTGTTCCCTTTGCATTACAGGCCGTTCGGCGTCTTCCGGTGTACCCCTGCGGGGATGGAGGTGATAGGAAAATGCAAAATTAAGGAACAATTTCACCTGCACGAACCTCCAACCTTTGAGTATGAGGGGCCGTTGTTCGCCGGAGCAGATAGAGTATTTCTTGACCCGCACTTGTCATTCCTGATCACGGATTTGCGCCCGAAACCGACCAGGAAGAAGAAGACGTAGTGTAGGTCAATGATATGTTGTTAAAAAGATATTATGTATAATTTACATTTAGTGGATGATTTGGATGATACTGGAACTGTTTGGGATTATTTTTTGTGCAGGATGTACGAGAGTAGCTTTGGGGGAGTAAAGAAACAAGGCATATTATGTCAAAATTTTTAAAAAATTATGAAGTCAGGTCAATTGATTAGTTGTAACGCCCCTGGAATTGAAAAAAAAAAACATTAACTTAGTAACCCAAAACTTTGAATTTGCAAAACTTCTTTTTATATCAGAAAAACACAACTTTACATCAGTGCCATTTCACTGTCATCTACATTTGTCGAAAGAAAAAACAATTGTATCACGGCAGGTTAAGGTCCACATTTGTGTACGTTTGTGTGGGAGGACCTTCCGTATCAGACTCCTGCAGATCACATTGAAAAGAAAATGAGCATATTTCAAATAACAATTGAAAGCATAACGTGATAATGCACGGACCTACGTCTCATGAACTATATCAGGAACTCTGAACCCCATAAAGGTGTCCTCCGACCTTCCTCTGCCGCCTCTGCCTCTCCCTGTGTTGCCATTGCCAGCCCCTGCACTAGATTGCCCTCCCCCTTCGCACGTGAGTGCATTGTGCCCCACACTACCACACCGCCCACACGTGACGCTCAAATGTCTTCTGCTTAGCACTGTCCGGCTGGGGGCCTCGTCCACATCCCGTATTCGACGGACGCGCGGCCTTCCTGGAAGCCTTTTAAAAGGCGGTGGGATAATTGGATCAAGATTCGTCACAGGAAGCCACTCGATTGGTCCATTAAGGGGGCGGAGAAAGTGGGAGTACATCACCATGTATGTTTCCCGGTGATAGCACCAATGCACAAAATCCTTAGGAGATCTCCTCATGAAGTGAATGCACGGGATTGCATGCACACACAGGATGCCGGTCAACTCCCACCGGTAACATGTACAGGTACACCTTTCCAAATCAACAGCGTACATGTCGGTACCGTTGCTGACCTCAAACTGGGCAGCTCCTGCAAACTGAGGGCTCCAATTTCTACTGGCATGTTGTACTTTGGCGAGGCGGTTGCTGATCATTGGACACAACCGTTCGGTCGACTGAGCCATCTTTTCATATTTTTTGACGATCCTACCCATGATGCCCTTTCGAATGATCTCGAACATACTTAGAATAGGTTTGTCCCGGGCGGGTAGGATGCAGGCATTGAAGGACTCGCTGAGGTTGTTGAGGCTTATGTCACACTTTGGGATCGAAGAGAAGGCATGTTTGGCCCAGCATGTCGCCTCTATTCCACGTAAATAGTCATGGGCCGCCAGGTCAAGGACACGTAACTTGGCCATCTCTTTCTCAAATTGCCTCACTGTTGTGGCTCTTGATGCAGCCCACATTGCATCTTTCAACAACTTGCCTTTAAATTGTTTTTGAAAATTGGCATATAGGTGTCGGATGCAAAACCGCTGGTCTGCTTGCCATGCCACATCTCTCACAGCTGACACTAGTCCCTGCAAAGATGCATAATATGAGACAGACATTGGTAATATATGACAAACATAAACACATAATGCAAAAGCAGTGCATAACACCTTACCTTTTGTCGATCAGAAATAATCGTCCACCCATTGCCAGAAGGGGTGTTTAGATCGTCCAACAACAATTCTAGAAACCACCTCCATGAAGCCCTATTTTCTGCTTCAACAACTGCTACAGCAATCGGGTACATACCATCGTTCCCGTCGATGGTGACAGCAGTAAGCAGTTGCCCCGGAGTCGCTCCCTTCAAGTGGCAGCCATCTAAACAAATAACAGGTCTACCACCATTCAGCACTGCCCTTTTGCATGCATCCAAGCACATGTACATCCTTTTAAATACACTCATATCGAGGTCAACACGCAGTGAACTTCCGGGATTCGACCTCCGAATCTCCTCAGCATAGGACCATATGAGCTTGTATTGCTCATTGGCATCCCCTTCGTTAATTTTCTTAGCCGCATTTCTTGCCCTTCTAGCAAGGCTGGAAGTAATGTTGACGTTGAAGTCCTTCCTGACAGTCTCAATTATGGAAGATATGGCCCAGTCGGCCTGATTTTTAAATCTGTCCAAGTAATGCGTTGCCACCCATTTGGCTGTGGCATGGCGGCTTTCCATTTGTCTGGAGCATGTGTGAACGTCGTTGTACATCTTTATTTGAAACGTCATTTCATTTTTTATTTGTGAGGCGTGCAGCTGCCACATGCACCCTTCTTGACAAGCAGCTCTCAATCGATGCGCATCACTGTGGGTGAATTTTATCCCGTACCCATTATCCATTGCATAATCAACAATTTCTTCTCTAATTTTATTCAAGGAACTATATTTTTTGCCTAGCCCCATACCAACAAATGTGCACTCTGCTTCTGGTTGGCGTCTCAATCTACTCTCTGCCATGTCCATCTCTTCATCACTAGTGGATTGGCATGTTGATCGGAGTTCCTCATCGTCCTCTTCGTTTAAATTTGCTGAGACAGAATGCAAAATAATAGCAACTTCGTTTCCAAAGCCACGTACCTCCTCATTGGCCAATAATGTCTCTGAAGGGCCCACTTCAGCTTCACGGTTAATACCACCTTCTGTAACACTTCAAGATGCCATTTTTTCCAACAAATTCTTCAACTTTTCCAAAATCCCTTTCTCTACTCGCTTCAGCGCAGCTCAGACTTCTCTAGGGTTAGCTAATAAGGGAAAACGATAGAATACATGCGAATATCGCAGACCACTCGGATTATGTATTCTGCTGAATTAATTCACCTGACTTAACAGAGGGACGCAAATGGCCTGGAGGCAAATTGCTTGGACGCCGCGGCGTGCAGGCCAAAATTGCCTGCATGCCGCGGCGTCCAGGCATACATGGTGGGGCCATCAGCTTTTTTTTACGGACAGCGATGGTGCATTTGTTATTTTCACATACGTTGGTGGTTAACTTGTTAGAAAACATACCACAGTGGTTGACTTGTCATTGACCGTAAACCACGATGGTTGATTTGTCATTTTCCCTAAGAAAAAAGATTAATCTCATCCATATTAGGCAATTAAATATGAGGCAATTAATCCTAACGTAATTAATTATTTGAAGCTGAGCCGAACAAGTTCTCTCGTTTGATCCATTTGAACGAGCCGAGAGAGTTTCAGCTTACTCGAGCCTAAAAGAGCCGGCTCTTTTCAATTATATCTCATCCAATGGGCCTGGGCCTTATTGGAAGCCCATCTAGCTAGGGGGCATGGGCCTTAAACAAACAAATTCATGTTCAGTTCTGCCATTTGCCCTCGCTCTGAAATTTGCCGCTCTAAGATCCCTCTCTCTCGTTCACTTTCAGTTAATCTCCAGTGAGATTGGAGTTCTGTGACTACATCAAGTTCATCTGGCCGTCGCCGTCATCGTCATACTTTTCTAAGCTTCTGGATTCTATTTGGAACGGCAACTTCTTCGTACTCTGTCTCTCTGGAATTTTGGACTTCCAAAAAATCTTCAGCGAAGTTGGCAGTTATGTATTTTGCAACTTTTTATATCGATCTGATCACAGAACTTTGTTGAACAATGTATTATTGCTCATCCTATCGCAACTTCACGGTTCGCAGAATGCAATGTCTGTAACTCATAATCAGATAGGGTTTTTGAATAATTTGTTTCCCATACTAACAGATTGCCTTAGAAGTAATGATGGTGCACGAAATATACATTTTCAAGATTGAGGTTTTAAGAAATCTTTAGTCCTATAGTTGCCATGATCAAGAAATGTAATATGACATTTGGAAGTCGCTATCTCGTATATGCATTGTATTATTGTCCTTTTTTTCGTTTGGAAAAAGTAAATGGGAATAAGAAGGCGACCAATTTAAACTTCTTCTTTGCATTTTCGAAGAGTGAAGTTGATTTACTTTATCATTAAATCTTTTTTTTTTAGAATGGAGGATCAAAGCAAACCCTCGTGAATATTTAGCAAAAAAATGAGAATTTCCATCATATGTTTTTCAATAGATCTGTGTTCGTACTGAATTCTTAAATTATCTTTCTAATTTCATGCATATACTGGCAATGTTGTTTAGTATATAAGTTTATGCTCTCATTGAGAACAAATATTGATTCTTTTTCTGAATTACAGAAATTGTGCTTTTTGGAAATCAATAAAGAGTATCATGGACTGCTCGATTGTTGTTGAGCTGGCTGAAAGTGACCAATTTTTTAAGAAAAAGAAGGTGAGAAACCAAACACAGTGCAAATAATTTCTCAGTTTCACCTATTAGATCAGATTCCGCTTTAGTTTACCGGAATTTTTTCTATTAATGCCTGTATGGTCTTGGGCAATTGATCAAATGATTCTCTATGTTTGAAATTCGAATCTACTTTGATAGTTCCATGGTATTTGTATATTCATTTACTTTAAATATTTGTCCCAGGAACTGCTACAACTAAAGGGGTTTAGAACCAAGGAGTTAATATGCATAAAGGATTCATCATTTCTTGGAATAAGTGATACTTTGAAAGTATTACTTCAAATAGAAAGGATAATGCATTTAGATGAGGTAAATTTCTGTCTCTTGAAATATTACTTGGCTTTCTCTGCACAGAAGGAATATATGTACTACAACATAGTAAATTTATCACTTTCTTCTTTAAAATCGTGAAAAAAACTGAAGTTATTTGTGTTGTTAGCCTGTATAAAATTTGTGACTTTTCAATTTTGGGGCTTAAGTGTTCTTGGCCTGCATGATGCAGATGGATGGATTTTCATTAAGTTTCGAATTTTGTATTCAGGTTGATTTATATTTTGGCGAAGAAGATGCATGCGCACCTGTAGAGTTTTACAGTCCCAGGAATGAGGTGGAAGCGCTAAACTACACACTTTCACTTGTTGATACGACAATGTCAAATTGTATGTCTTTTCACATGAACATACTGCAAAAGCTACGAGAGGCTGTTGTTGACATGCTATCTGAATTCGGGAAGAAGAATGTTATTGACTTTTCAATTTTGAGAGAGCACGGTTGTGCCAAGGAAAACTGTTTGCTAAAATGGGGAGAAAGTTTTGGTGTTAGAACACACTTGCTGATTTCATGTAAGTAGGCTCTTCAACATATCCTTAAATACGGGAAAGAAATCCTTAGATTGGTCATTAACATCATGATTATTTGTGGGTTAATCATTCTCTTTCTTTTTATCTCATTAATGGATGCAATCACTGATTGTATTGCTCCCTTTCCTTTCTTTGGTGGGGGATGAATATGGCAAGAAACAATAATTTAAACTTGAGTTTAAAATAAGGTGTCAAAGATTATGTGGAGAGATCATATTACAAGTGCTTAATACATTCTACTTGTAGATGTTGAAGGGGCTGGTAGAGGGTTGATATCTAAAGAAAATATGACTGTTGGAGATGTCGCATTAGAAATCCCTCTATCTATAATAATATCTGAGGAGACTGTCCATAAATCAAAGATGGTGAGTTTCACCGTCTAAAACCCACATGTTTGGATTCTTCTTCTTCTTTGTTTTTTTAACCATGCATTATTGATTGAAATATGTTTATTCACAAATGAAATGGGTTATTAGCAGAGACACTATGCTAAGTAGTCTTATGTCTTTGTACGTATTCAGGTATGCTTGTTTAGATATTTATTTTGTTATTTTCTTCCTGAAATATGTTTTTCCTATAACTTTTTCTTTGTTATTGTTGGATGTCATGAGACATGGATGTCTAGGGGAAAACTATATACATGTTGGAGCCACCTGTGATGTGCTAGTAATTAAGTTAATACCAAATACATGTTCGAGACACATATATCCTAGGGAAAAACCATATACGTGTTGAAGGCGCTTGTCAAATGTTTTTGACATGTATGTTGGAGTGTGAAGAAAGAACAACTTTGTGTTAATATTTGTCACTGGTACGCCATGTTTGGTGATCTTTGTTTGTTGAGATTCAAATTATTGGATCTCGACTGTTTAAAAAATTGTTACATTTGACATTAAAATGATTGAAGTGATGATTGTAATCATATCTACCTCTTAAACCACAGAGTGGTGTCTTGAAATTAAGAAAAGTGGCTCAAATGGTCTAGTAATTTCCTAAATTGCAGTTCCACATTTTAGAAATGGTTGACAGTGACAGTATATCATCTGAGATGATGTTGTTATTATGGAGCATGAGGGAGAAATACAATTCTCATTCAACATTCAAAAAGTTTTTTGACACACTCCCAGAAAAGTTTAATACTGGTATTACTCCTTAAACACATTTATGCTTGAATATATATTTAGCAGGACATAATTTTTATTTTAACTTTGATTGTCCTAGTATAGTTGTATGTGTTAATAGTTTGAAATGATCCATACATTAAATTTAATATATGTAATAATTTGCCGTTCTAAGTGCATCTTATGTTAGGTTTTGATAAAATGGTCACTGGTTTGGTAAAACACGTCGACACATCATGTATGCATGTTTTGTCATGGACTGAAAATATATCTAATTTAGTTTTGCTGGTCTTAACCTTGATCTTCTTTTTTTTCTTCAGTTGAAATAGATTGGCCTTTGGGTCATATATTTGTACAAAATCCGTTAAACTGCCAAAATTTTTAAAAGTTTATGATTTTTAGATGATGTTAATGTAATCAATTATATTATTTTTAATTGTACTAATCATTGATTCATAGGACTGAGTTTTGGAATCGATGCTATGATGGTTTTGGAAGGAACTATTCTTTTTGACGAGATGATTCAAGCAAAACAGGTTGTACAACCCTACTAATGTTTTCTTTCTTGGTAATTTTGGTGTTAGTTGATATATCTTTTGGTGGCAAAAGGGTTTTGAATGACAATATTGTTTTGGATGAGAACCTAATTGAAACGAAACTCTATACTGATAAATTTCCGTTCAAATGAAATTTATTGCTTTCTAAGGTTGTTTATCTTTTGGTGTAAAAATCTTCATCTTGTCATACTTCAACAAGATACAAGGAAATAGAGAATAAGAGAAGATTATTCATTTAAATTATTAAAATCTGTTATGGTAGAATTAATGGCATTTCATAGAATATATTTAGGATCTTCATTTATTAGACATTCTTTTGTACTTACTTTTTATCAAAATTGCCATACGCTTAAGGTCAGATGTTAGACCCTATTTTCGTTTTACTTCCTTTAATTTCTTTACCTTCGTAATTTTTTTGCTCTTTCTCATCTTCACAATCTGTCAATTTCTCATTCCATCATATCTAAAAGTCACCTCATGTCTTGCATCATGTAGATATGGGTGTTCTTTTTGTAATTTTTTAATTTAAAGATATAGAATCCTAGCTGAAGCCGTGAAATAGGAGGAACCGTACAAATATTATTGGTCATTCTTACATTTTATTTATGAAATGGGATCTGTCATCTGTTAGTATCCTGCCTTGTAAGATATAGAAAATCTTTTTGGTTGATTATGGCTATTTATTTTTGCCCAGCACTTGCGTCAACAATATGATGAGTTGTTTCCTGCACTATGCATTAATCATCCAGACAAATTTCCAGTTGAGATTTGCACATGGGATAACTTCTTGTGGGCTTGTGAACTTTGGTACTCATACGGCATGAAAATAATGTTTCCTGATGGAATTATAAGGACCTGCTTGGTTCCTATTGCTGGATTTCTCAATCATTCAGTACGTTTTTTCTCTCTCTCCTCTCCTGTCTTACTTTATTTTTTGTCGTGCTGTTGTGTATAGGATGAAACTTATGGATTTTCCATTGATATGAGTACAATACACTGCTAGTTCACGGTTTAAGTATTTTTGTAAGTCAAATATTATGATTGTACAAAATAATGGGGTGTAATGAAGTTTTTTATATGAAAATAAGCTTTCACTTCAAAACAAATCGGAAGTAGCCATTTTTTTCAATCCTAGTTGAAATGAGAGAATGGTAGTGTACTGTTCTTGCCTTTTCTTTTCGAGCATATCACATCACTACCTATATCTAATAATACCATGACAAATGTTGTTCATGATGGTAAAGAATTTTCATGTTGAATATTTGTAGTTGTGTTCTAGCGGACCTTTTGTTTTATAAGTTAGAATGAAAGCTGTATAATGATTGTCCATGGAAATATTCTTTGGTGAAATTTCTAATGCCGTTTTTTGTTGCCTTTGCAGCTTAATCCACACATTTTGCGATATGGAAAAGTAGATTCGACGACGAATTCTTTGAAATTTTGTCTTTCGAGGCCATGTTATGCAGGCGAACAATGTTGTCTTAGCTATGGACGCTTTTCTAGTGCTGAGCTCATTAACTTTTACGGATTTATACCCGAAGGAGACAATCCTTATGATATTATTCCTTTAGGTGAGTTCTTGTTATGTTGTGTTGAAATATTAAATTGTTATCCTTCCATATGATGTAAGAGTAATCAAACTTTAAACCCGATTCATACAATGTCATTTAAATAAACTTGAAAAATTAAATAATCAAACTTTTGATCTATTGCTTCATGTCGTGTATAATAAAAATTTGAACATGAATGTTTTGTTGATTATTGATGGAATTATATTTACTATAGACCAAAATTTAAGTTAAAATGGATTTATGCAATTTCATTTCAAATAAAATTTAAATTAAATTATCATATTTTTTATCTATTGTTTCATGTCACGTTTAATTAAAACTTGAACATGAATGTTTTGTCGGTTATTGATGAAATTATATTCACTATAGAGCAGAATTGGATGTTGTTGAAGATGAGTTCAATGATACAAATGATTGGATTACTCACATGGTGAGGGGAACTTGGTTTTCAAATAACCATAGTATCTTCCATTATGGTCTGCCCTCACCTTTGTTGGACTGTTTATATAAAGCTCAATTCTCAAAGCAGCATGTTGAATCCAAGGTAATTTTCTCATAATTCCATGCATTTTTCTTGGTTATTGCTTCAATTGTGTTCAAGTTTATCTAAAAACATTTTTTGGGTTCATCATTTGCTTTCTGTAATTTTGAAAGCTTCAAGGGAATCTCGAGAATGAAATAGAATTTCTTCAAAACCTTTCTTTGTTATTCGAGGGCATGATGGATAAGCTTGAGGTTTCAGATGAAGACAGGTAAGGAGTCAACTACATCATTGGCTGATTTACACCCACC